>VZSF01006068.1:315608-413007 GCA_013398295.1 Chionis minor | reverse complement strand
TGCTGGACGTTCGCTGGTTTTGACAGCTGTCTAGCGATCAGACGCTCTGAATGTACTTCTCATTTACCACACCTGTCAGCATTGCCTCTCCAACACATGGATACCACTCCCTTTCCCGTAGCTGCTCTTGCACTTGCTCATACTGTGATTGCTGATGGGCAGGGACCATATCCTCTGCTGTGCCTATGCACCTCCAATGGTAACACCTGGCCAGCCCCTGGATGGAGCTGGCACAGGCTATGTGCCAGTCACTGGGTAGAGCTGGGGAAAATAGACAAAGGGAGATCCCAAGGGGACCCATATGGAGAAGTGAAAGGAGATCAACAGAGGTTAGAGAGATCAAAGCCACTGATCTAATATTTCTGTTTGAATGCCATTAATGACTAACTTTGTGCTGCACTCCCCAAGCTCTGCTGTCAATCCAAGATCCTTTGAGAGCATGTTTTCAGCAAATACTCGTGGAATTAATTCATTATTACATTTCAGAGGAGAACGTTGCTTTAACCTCAGAGTTGGCTAGCTGCTGGGAGGAAGGTTTTCTCTCCCAGCCACCCTCACCTGGCATTTTCTAAACAGACAGTGTGCGTTTCAGCTGGTCCCATCTCCCCGGACAGGAGATTTCAAGGAGGATCCACTACCTGATCCAGGGCACAAGCTGGTCCCATCTCCCCAGACAGGAGATTTCAAGGAGGATCCACTACCTGATCCAGGGCACAAGCTGGTCCCATCTCCCCAGACAGGAGATTTCAAGGAGGATCCACTACCTGATCCAGGGCATAAGCCTCCTCTTTGCTCCAGCCCCCCTCAGACCAGGCAACACCTCCAGGACAGAAAAGCTGGAGCAGATGCTAAAATCCAAGCAGGTGTCTGAAACTGTTGACTGTGACATAAGAAAATGCAGAGCTAATGAAGGGGCCGGCTTGATTGGTCTGGTCAGGACAGAGAACCGGAACGTTAAACACTCCAGGGAAGCTTTTCACCCAAAAGTTTAGCAGTTCTGTAGTTCTCGCCTCTTCTGCAGTCTGACCACCCCCTGCTACAAGACCCAACCGACTCAACAGGACGACTCCCACTCACCATTTTGCTCTTCTCCATGAGAAATCCCAGCAGGCGTTAAGAGCAGACTGCCCGGCACCAGGATCAGCACTCCTTTTAGGATGAGTGTCTCTTCCTGGTAGAAACCAAACTGCGGACCTGCAAAGAGGAAGAGACAATGGCATTTCTCTTGGGCTGACTCAGACAACCTGGCTGGGTCCCAGCACACCTGACAGTGCCAGGTCCCTGCCAGGGACAGAGTCTGGCACACAACTGGGAAGGCTGGGCTCCAGGGCGCTGGGTACTCCACCTCTTCTCTGCCCACCCCACCGCAAATAAAACTGCTCCTGGCTCTGAGAGCACATTTAATATATACCACAAATCAGCCTGAGGGGAAGGCTGTTTTTGCTTTCTAAGGCTCACACCTTGTCTGACAGAGCACATTTGCTGGAAACACCAGGACGAAGTGAAGGATTTCTGTTGGCTTGATGCTGAGACCAAGGAGCCTGTCTGGTCTGAGGCATCGTTCTCTGAAGATTGCTGTACCACTGGGTACTCATGTTTTTAAAAGATGAAGAATCTCCTGGCAGACAATGGATATTCCCTTCATCTTCTCATGTGGTGACTGGACAGTCCTTGGGTGCTTTCTGGAAGATGAAGTCCTGTTTCTAGAAATAAGCAGAGAAAATGAGGACTGGCCATGTCACATGGCACTGGTGTCAGGCAGTCACTTTGGAAAGAGACATTAAGGGAACACGGTAATTGAACAGCAGGGAAGATATAAGCCCGCAAAAGATCTTTACACATACAACAGAGAGATCGTACACACAGTAAGAACCCATCTCACTCCAATTTCAAATGTCTGTGCGTTTCTCTAATAGCTGTGACTCCAGTTCATATTCTACCTTCTATTTTACCTCCTATTTCCTACCAGCTTCACTTGGGCTGCATCATTTCTAGTATTTCAACATTGCTTCGGACTAACTATCTGCATCACTGAAGGCTTCTGGCCCTCATTTTGGAAAGGATGTCCACCTGGTGACGACTCAGCCTGCAGGCTCATTCCAGGGTTATACTGCGCTATGATACTCCAGCGCAGGAGTGGGGATGCTTATTCCTTACTTCATCTCCATCGCTGCTTTGCCTTTGGGAACAGCTGGGAGAAAATTCAGTCACCACGAAGGTTTGGATGGCTCTGATACACACCACAAGAAACGTTCTGGATAGTGGGACATGCGTGAACTGGGTATGTGTTGGAGAAAGAACACAGACATGATCCTTAGCAAGCAGGGCAGACATCACGCAGTGGACAGAAAGAAGAGGAAAAGCATTCCAGGTGCTGCCTAGCTACTGAAATTTTGCTGCCACAGCGGGAGTGCGAACCACAACTTTGCAGTAAGGAACATCTGCCTCATGCTCATCCTGCTGTCCTTTGCACAGGAATTTCATGTCCCAGGGTCTTTAGGCACCTGCCACTGAAGGCCATACCTCTTTTGAGGTAAATGAGCCTCCTCTTTTGAAGTCTACTTACGGACTAATTCCCAGGTTGCTAATGTTTACCTCTGCAGATCTGCAGATATCTGAGCCCACTAAAGCATGACTGCAGAACATGAAACACAATAATGGCTTTGGCTGACCAACTTGTTCCTCTGCTCCACTTCCTAAACACCCTCGATTGCAAAAGTCAAGACAAAGCTAAAGACTCAAGGGAAAGTCGCTTCCTGCAGAGACTAAATCCCACCCAGTATTAGCAGCAGACACAAACAAGAGTTGGCAGAACAAGAAATGTATTAAGAAGTTTCCTCCCCTTGAGGAAGTGGTAAATGCATGCATACAACAGAACGTGCAACTGAATCCACAGTCTTTAAGGCATGTAGAGACTCATTCTGGGCACAGGTACATATTTGTGATTGCCCCCACGCCCTCCTCTCCTCCCCCTCTTAGAAATTTATTTTAGTTAGTGAAATGTAAAACCACACAAAGGCCAGAATACGTATACATTTTTTTCTTTTTTCTTAAGAAACTTTGACACATTTAGAATTATTGACTGTTAAGCCCAGTCAGTACAGCAGAAATATTCTACATAGATCATCGATTGAAATGCACCGTACAACAGTTGTGAGAACACTGTCACAAGAGACACGTGCATGAATGCTAACAAGCGTAAATAGATCTGTCAAACCACACAGCAAACATCTGCAGCGAACCAGTCTGGGAAGATGGGAAATTACCAGGACACGGAACAGAGATGTTAAATTACACCGAAGCTCCTACAGTCACTTGTCTCCAGAGTCATTGCTCCTTTTAGAGAGCCAGGAAACCTGAACTGCCATGTGCCACCTGAAACTCTCCTGTTTCACAGAGATCAGTGTCACATTCTTATCTCCAGATCTGAGTCACTGTGATTTTGCTTGAACTGGGGCAAGAAAGAGAAGGACAAATGCAGACCCCATCTAGCAGAGCTCACTTCCCCAGACCTACATGTTCAAACAGCTTGAGATCAGAGGTGTTGCCTGGAAAAAGGCCACAAATTTTGAAAAGAAGAACAAAACAGAGATAAAAAAAATGAAACAGAAGTAACATGGTTTTATACAGCCTGCACTAAAGCTATAGTCGATGCTACAGTATTATTCACACGACACTTATTAAGGCTTTGACTATTGGTCTTCTACATGCACATTTTATATACATATAATCTTGTGTGTGTGTATAAATTACTTTTTTGTTCTTGTTCTAAGCAAGAAAATACTTTCATGCATTTGCTTCTCCTAGTATTCACAATACTTGGACTGTATTCTGTTCAAGGGCTTCTGGAGAGGGCTGGGTCTATTATTCATCTGGAAATGCCCTTATCTCCAGGAATGTCATTTGTGCCTGACAATGGCGCCAGCCCCACAATTCTCCACAGTCATAAACCAGAGAGGAGGTGTCACCCTGGAGCCTGACAGTACATTGGTTATGTAAACATAGTAATCCTTGGAGTATAAATACTTTATTAAAGCTAACACACCTCAGCTTTTAGCTCATAATTGCCCATGAATGCCTTAAAATATCATTCAGAATAAAGTCTTTTTTTTCCTCCGTATCAACAGCTCAATTACAGCGGTTCCCCCAAAAGCACAGTTTTCCCTACTTTTTCCCAAAGAAGTGCCAAGCTACCTGTTCATTCCGCAAGTCCATGGCTTGGTAGCTTCCACGTACATAAATAACTGCAACACAGAGCATATCTGAGCCTTAAAGCTCAAAGTGCTTAAGTCACCATCTCGTTGGCACCCCTGCCATGAAGTTAAGAGACTGCGCCATGGGCCAGTGGGAGCAGGAGGAAGCAGAAGCCAGCAGAGCTCTCCTGTTCCCAGTCCCATGCCTGGAGTTCGCACGTTTGATAGGTTCCCAGACCTTGCCAGAGCTGACCTGTAGCCTGTGCCCTTCTGCCTCAGGGCCACCCTATCTCTGGCCCCGCGTTCCCGTTGGTGAGACGTCCCAGCTAGCTGATGGTGTAGAGCAGTGGGAAGCCCTGGGGAGAGATGCTCAGCTGTGAAAAGGAAGGGCTCACGTGGAATCGGTACTAAGCAAAGGAAGCAGCATAAAGAAGGCTGAGAAAGCAAACATGGGTGGAGCGAGGAGGAGAGATTCTTTACTTAAGATAAGGCCTGGACTGCTGCCACAGCCCTGTGAGCTGCCTTGGCTGGTGGTGTAACTGAAGCATGCTGTAAGCGCTCCAGTTGCTAAGCTTTGCTACCATTACACAGTCATGCCCTTGCATCCCACTACAGCACCTTCCTGTCAGCCACCACCTTTCCCTTGGCCACCGCATCAAAGTACTTCCATTCAACAAATTACATTGTCATTCCATGACAATTACTGCAAATCAGGCACCGGGCCCTTCTTGTTCACTGTGATCCAACTAGCTAGCAGCTCTAAAGAGACTGTTCCTGTGCCCCTGCTTACCTTTCAACCCACAATAACCAAGACAATAGATAGATGGGACAGTGATGGAGTCCCAGCCATCTGGTTGTTCACTTATTGCACAGAGTATTTTGGACTGGTAGGGGAGAGCGGCTGGCTCCCAAAGTCCTTTGAGAAAATCCTACTGGGTGGCTGTCCACATCATCTGCTCCAGAAAATGTGTTCAGACAGGTCATGTGCACAGGATGCTTAGGAAATGTCACCTAGGAACAGGATATGCAAGAGATGAAGGCTTTTCTCAATTCAATATCAGTCTTCACTCAGCCCCACGGCAAGCTGTGCAAAGTACAATGTTTATGCCCTGGCAGGTATGATTAGAAGACAATTTTTGGTCCTGGGTAAGTTAACAAGAAAGGGTCATGCTAATAATTTCAGAGGCAAACCTTTGAGACTGGATTTAGTTCTAGTTACAGAAAATACTGTACATTGATTTGGCCAGGTGCACAGAAGCTTGGGGAAAAAAAAAAAAAAGACAAAGATCACAGTTAAATGCCTCAATCTTCAGATGAGAATGTCTGTGAAGAGCAGTCAAACTACTTTCTCATGTGCAATGCATCCTGAAATTTGGTACTTATGTATCGGGCGTGAAAGCCTTTCTTGTTGATGGTGTCATCTGTGTGGAATCGAATCATGATGGAATCCCCTGCAGAGTAGATTTCTTCCAGAGGCTGCAGAAAAGTAAAGAAGACAGCACAAGAGTGGTCAAATCCGCAGGCTAAATAACTGTCTGTGCTATGATGCTAGAATTTCATCTCACAGACCATCCAGGAAACACCAACATTGAGCGCTCAGTACCTCCTGCCCTGCTATGACTTCCTGAGCACATTCCCTTGCTCTTTGCATACTTGCCCTTTACAGTTGAAGACTGATGCCAGCCCACTCTACAATCCCAGTTCTTTTTTGCAGGTCACATTCACAGGACTCCCTGGACGTTCTTGTTTCAGTCTTCTGAGTTTTCTCTAATTTGTCCTCATCTTTTCAGGAAATCACACAATCCAAACTGGACCCTGTTTGGCAGCTGAGCCCTCCTAGGGTTCATTAGCAGCAAAATAACTTAGACACATATCTTACATGATAACTCTGGTTATCTCCCCTGCTGCTGTGACCTGATACAACCTCCCTGTGCTTCTCTGCAGGACCAACACTCTCCCAACCATTCTCCGTTTGACAGTGTCCAGGTAGGTTGATTACTACCCTGCTGCCCTGAACATCTTCCCACGAAGCTGCTATGACTTTGTTTATTTTCCAGAACATTTCCCTAATTTGCAAAGACTGCTCCGACACACCTGGATCCTTGGATGTCTCTCTTTAAATGCAGTAAGAACCTTCTCCATTTCATTGCTGAAGTCCTACAGAAATTAAACATAGAACCTCTGGTTTTAAATACCACACACTATCGCTCACACTAACAGATTCACTCCTCTTAATAGGTAACAGTTTAGGAGACAACATGCCACCTTGGAGTCAACAAGCAGCTCTGCAAGTCCCTCCACCCTTTGCCCTCACCACAGCATGGCCACAACGTGATTTGGCTTCAGGCAGGAAGTGACCAAGGATAAAATTGGCCTTTGGAAGCTGTTTCCAACATTTACACAATGCTTTTGTGGCAGGGCTGGGGCACAGCAGCACGGCGATCCGGTGCTGCTGCTCATGGCCCTAGGATAACAAGGGCAGTCAGTCAGCAAGGTTTTCAGACAACTCTGGATCAGATAAAATGGCTGTGATCTCTGGCAACAGAAGAATAAGCAAACCCCAGACACACCAGGCATTCTCATCAGCAGTTTGAGAGAGCTGCCCCTCTCCAAAAAGGGTGTAAAGAGTACCCTTCCTTTCCACCTCCAGTTATGCTTATAAAATCCCCACCACCACGGCTTACCCCTGAGCCACAGAAGCGTCCCAGGCGGGGTGCAGTGCTGTCATAACCATCATAAATCTCCATGTAGTCGTACCCACAGTCAGCCTCCTCCTCAATCTCAAATGCCTGGAATATCAGCTCCACCCCATAACCATCTTCAGCTACAATCACCCATTCACAGTTTGCTTGACCTGGGTAGTTGTTGTCCCCAAACTGAGCATGGGAATACAGCTCCTTAGTTCGTACTTCAGCCTTTAAGAGCCCACCACACTCTGGAAGAAGAGAGCACAAAACACAGTCTCATCAAAGGCCCTACCTCACAACAAAGACTCGCCACCCCAATTTTGGGCCAGCTGTAGGGAGAGAAGACCTCCAACATGAAGTGCATGCACAACAGAGAAGGTAATTAACTGCTGCACCAAACTACCGTAAACCAGTGAATTCTCCAGTCACCCATGAATCCATTGACACATATAGTGAAGAGAAGCTTGGTCCTTTTGGTACAGAACATGGAGGGAAAGAGACAATCAGTTAAAACTGGCAGGATGGGGTTCCTGCCACATTATGCTCTGGAAAAATGTATTCTTTTAAAGGGCAATTGCTTAAAAGGAAAACTTAACACGTTCTTTGCACTTATCCTGCAGCTGAAATTTTGATTCCAAATATTTTACCAGCAGTAAGCTGAAACACGTTAAAAAAAGCGGGTACCAAAACGATCCTTTTCTGTCCATGCATTGGACAAAATGCATGGGACAAAGGTAGTCCCGTGCTTGCGCAAAACCCGTGTGCTTTGGTGCAGACTTTCCCTGCAGCCATTCAGGAAGATGTCTCCTCACCAGTCTCTCGTGCACTGCGGGTCAGAGCGTGTTCCACCTGATTACAGCGGTAGCAATTTCAAAAAAAGTGAACCTTGGTACAACACACCCATCTCTGGGCTGCCGCAGATAAATCAAGCGCACTGTGTCTCTCCACAGCACATCTCTGCTTCCACCATAACCAACCTGTTCCGTGTGTGGGCCAACAAATGGGCATCACCTCATTTTCTAAGGGTTGATGAGGAACAGAATGGATTGCTGCTCAACCAAACACCTCCAATTTAAACAAAAGAAATGAGCAGGAATATCTGACATCAAGAGACCTCTGAGCTGATAAGGAAGCTGGCATTTATGGTATTGGGCCAATAATGGTCTAGGAACTGGTTAGCACAATTTACAACCACTTAAGATTCAGTCTAAGCTTATTTGGGAGAAAAACGTGTCTTGTTTTGCCTGGTAAACAGCGCAATGAGATTTGATGACATCGCACTGGGATACTGGCAGACAACCAGCCTACCTGTGCTGTGCTTTGCCTGGAAACCTTTTCTTTGCACGGAAGCATCGGAGTAAAATCTGAGGAACATCTTATTGGTAGAAGCCACTACAGGGTCTGGTTTCTTGCTGCCGCAGAAGCGACCGAGGATAGGTGACTTGCTGTTGGGCCCATCATACATTTCCAAGTGGTCATAGGCACATTCTTGGTGCTGTTCAATCTCAAACTCATTGAAGGTCTACAGCAAGAACAAGGAGAATTAAGACAGACATTTGTGAATCCGAGTATGCAATTTAGCAAAGGATGAAATGCCAAGTGAGAAATGAGTCAAATGGTATGCCTGTCCCACTCCTCCCACAAACCATAACAGAATAGTGTGGTATCAGACAAGAGTGATCTCAGGGTGGCAAAGCTCAGAAGTTCATATGAATGTGCTGCGTGGCCTTAGTTTTGCTGCCTCACATGGGTATATGACAATAGTTTTCAACTGCAAGCCTTATATCCGCTTATTTTTCCTACCAGGAACCCTGCCTAGCACACCCTGCCACCACCTTATGCAGAGATGATCCCAACAGAGTGGCTCACAAGAATGGGTAAGGGTGTGAGGGCACGTCACACCTTCTGTAAACAGAGATGCTCCACAGTTGCCATCTGCTGGAGTGTCCTCCAAGCTGTCTCGTGCCCCTGTGAGACCTTCTGCCCTTCTGCAGGGCAGGGGCAGCCTCCCACGATGCCCTCCACCAAGCACCCCACACAGGACCTATGGGGTTTAACCTCCCACTCACACGGTGGTGGGGGAAAAATCACTTCAGTTCCTCACAATCCAGCCTGCTTCTCCCCTCACACTCCCGTTCACTGGTTACTCACTACTTTCACTCGGTGGCCAGGTGTGGCAGAAATGTCCCAAGTGCACTCTTTCCGGCTGGGGTACTTGTCAGGCCAGTTTGGACTACTCATCGTTCCCTCTGCATCACTCAGCTTGTGCTCACAACCAGCTTGAGAGAGAGAGACCACAAGATGAAGGCATTGAGGCAGGTCTCACATGGGAACCATGTAATGTCCCACATGCTCCTCTCTGCCCACTGAGACCCTCAACAGGGCAGAAACAAGGAAAGCTTCAGACATTGAACAAGACCTTCTAGTATGACTGCATAGTTCTTGTGGGTTTGTCCTACACTTTTTCAAGGTAACTTGGCAGCTAGTGAAATGGGCCATCTCATTCTCCCGGACCTTATTAAACTCATCCACCTCCTCACTCCCAAATGTATTCTCCTGCTCCTCCATCTCATCTGCCCCGTTCCCAATGACATGGTGTCCAACTCCAATGTCTTGACTTTGGTGCTATTTCAGCCTTGAGTTGTTTTGCCAACTTGGAAAGCTGAATCAGCTCATGGAGAGGTAAGACAAGGACCACGCACCATACACAGGAAGGCCATGGCAGCACACAGCAGGGGTCGGGGTGCAGGAAAAAGGGTAATTTTGGCAACAGCAAGCAGTTAGATCAGCTCACCTGACTCAAGCCCAATAATCAAATGAAGCAGCAATGACTAGTCTAATGGTGATGTCCCACAACTACTCCTTTCACTAGCCCAGCTTCTTGCCCCACCCTATCCATCCCCATGGCCACATAGATCCAGCTGAAAACAAGCCTTCTTCCTTCTTCTAGATAGTTTTTCAGCTAGCTGGGGGCTTTTTGGTGCCCCAGCCTGGTACGCTGTACAAAAATCCTTCCAACATGGGCAGGAAGCATCCTGGCTCCAACCATGTTTGAGATAGCCTGTCTTTCCTGAGGACAGGGAGCAGGGACCCTACCTTCTTTACAATCGTGGCCATTTTCATGGAGCATGAAGCCGTTTCTGCATTGGCACACGTAGCTCCCAAAGGTGTTGATACACTCATGCTGGCAACCACCGTTGTCTTTGGAGCATTCGTCCTTGTCTGGACAGGATCAAATCGACAAACACTGAGTTGACAGTGAGAAACAGACCACCACAGTTGCCATCTGGGAGTCCCCATACCCAGACTGGCAGATACCAGTGCAAACCTCCAACCTCTGCTGCTGGATTAGTCCACATACAATTCTCTTCAATTGCCTTTCATTCCATAAAATGAATGAATGTGTTTTATTATATAATGTAGGTTTTGAATGGTTCAAGGCTCCTGTCTATAAGAATCCTATAGCACTGACTCATTCTTTTAGAATAGGGTCCAGGGAAAGTATCACACAAATCCACTAGCCCTAGGAAAAAACCCACTAGCCAGTCTTTATATTTTTAAGTTCCTACATGCCCTGATAAGCCTCCATCATTAAATAGCTCTGTCCAAGAGAAGAGGATCTAAGGTACGAACGGCTCCCTGAAGTTGAAACATGCCCCAGTGGATGTTCGCTCCTGCGTGTTCAGGACTGCATTCCTGAATCTCACTGTTCTGACCACAGGATCTGCTCATGATTTCCAGTCCACTTTAATTTATGAGCAATTTACCTCCAATTTTTCTTGGGTCAATGTCCTCCCCCTGGACCTCATTAACCTCATCTGTCTCCTCACTCCCAAATGTATTTCTAGGTGAAACATACCCCACCTCATCCTTCCTCTTGTTAGATTTCATAAGCCAAACCCCTAGCCCTGATTCTACTCTGCAACTGTCTTAATTCAAGGCCACTTTGTCTGATCATCCTCTTCAAAAACACTAATACTCCTCAGTCTCTACTGAAAACACAGCACAAAATTGAATTTGCACTTCCATACGATGTAGAGTTAACCTCCAGAACTGCCTGCCAAGATGGTACATCACTGACACCAAGAGCTACAAAGGATTCAGAATAGAGGATTAGAAACTTCCACTAGCACGCACTGATTTGATGGGAAGGATTGCTATATAGAAGACTTCTGGAAATTTTCTGACTCTTCTAGTTTCAGAGGAAAAAGCTTTTCTTTAATGGGTCCAGGAACAGAAATAACTTCTAGGATCCCGTTCCCCATTGCTTCCTGCTGTGGAAGGACTGGAGGCATTGATGAAATCCACACGTCTTTCTGACACCACCCTGTGAAACCGGACCATATGCTGCATCGAGAAACCAAGATGAGAGGTGACACAGCACAAAGCAACCATGCTTTTTACATGTAACTAACCATGTAACTGCCTGATTTGACAGGAGGTTAAAGAAAACTAATCAAAACCAAGAGTTTCAGTCAGAGGAGACAGCTAAGCAAGTGATAGAATACAGCCACGTACCAGAGAAGTAGTGAACTTTAAAGCCTTTCTTGGAGACCGTGTTGTCCGATTTGAATTCCAGTCTAATGTTGTTGCCATATGATGTGATTACTTCAGGCTTTTCTGGGCCACAGAATTTGCCATGCAGCTTGGAGTCAGAAGCCAACCCACTACGAACCTCAACATAGTCATATTTACAGACCTGCTGAGAGAGGAGATTTCTCAGTTGCGTGGACTTGGAACAGTGCATTTCAGACAAAGGGGATGGAGGCTTGATTGAGAGGGAACAGAAACAGCCTTATACTCAAACACACTCCTAACTTCCCCAAATTCTCCTCTGTCAGTGCTCTCTCCCCTGCTCTTGCTGCCCTGGTCTTAAGGCATGGGTGTGTTTATCAGAATAGCAAATGTTCCATCTAATTTAGCTAAAATAATTACTCCCACCTTATCCAAGAATTTGACAGTGTCGAATGAACTTCAGCAGCCTGCGGAATTAAGGAAGAGCCACTGCTCCCATTTACAGCGGGGAAAGTGAGACCTGAACGCTTTGTTCAAATTCCATCCTGTCCTTAGTAGGGCAGAACAGACTCTTTTACTGGTTATTTTGTTTATTCTTGAAAAACTGTACTTCATTGTTCATTTCAAATTATTTTCCTGCAAAGGCAGCTCTGGGGAAGGGGGGGATGGGACACCTAATAGGGATGGAAAACCCCTATAATTACGCAAAACTGGCAGAGAAAAGAAGCCCATTTATAACAGAACAGCTTAATCCATCCACTCCATAGAGAAAGCAGATCCAGACTTCAAAGAGAACAATCACTGCTATTTGCCTATTATATCAAGGGTGGGGAAACAACCAGAAGCTCCACCAGTGAGACAGAGTCTCCTCTTCCTTGTACCCCAAGGATTCATCCAGATCTGAGTTCGCCAGTAGTCACACCTCTGAGATGCAGGACTGGTTACGTACATCATTGCCTTCCAGATCAAACACTTCGAACTGCAGAGAGATCCGGTACTGGGCTGGAGCTACCACCTGCCAGACGCAGTTTTTATTAGTAGGATATTCCTTGGGCCATCCAGGGCTAGTAATGGTCCCATTGAGCTTGGTGATGAAGCCCCCACAGGCAGCTGGAGAGGCAATAAATGAACAGAAGTTTTACTTGGTTCTGTTCAGACATACATATTGGGGCACATAGTTAGCTAAGAAATGAATCAGATTGTGGTTGGTGGCACATTTCAAATCCCAGCCTCCAGAACAGGCTTAAAATGCTGGGAGCTGTGAAGAAGACAAACCTCATCTGCTATAAATCACCAGTGAAGCACACACAGCCAGGCTATGGTCCTGAGAACTGCACAAACCGCGTAAGATTGATCTCCTTTTTACTCCAAAGCCTTGGGCTTACTGTGGATCAGTTGACCTGACACGCACAGTACAGTTGCAAAGGCCAGCTTGGTAAATTCACCAATAATCAGTCCTACAAACCTTACTATTTCAAGTGTATCAGTAATGGAATAATTAGAAGATAATGGAATCCTAGGGAAGACATCCCTGCCAACTCTTCAGTGGCTTATTATATCTGGACTGCATCATCTCTAGGGAAAATTGAAGACAAAGCCAGAGACTTAGCATTACTATCCCATTTCCTTTTAAAATTTCAGACGTCTCAGCTTCATCCTCCTGTGGGAGGGCATTGCTTTTACCTCTAAGGAATCAGCCTCAGTTTGCTTTTTTGCTGCAAAATTCTATTTGCAACAAATCAGTTTTTTCTTGCTGTTTCTTGGCAGTAATGACATATGGTCAGATCTTCAAAACCCACAGGGATAAAAGCTTCCCGTGTCTTGTTCCCAGCATCATTTTGCATTAAGAGAACTAAGCCAAGGGAGCAGCTTCAATACAAAAGTGTAGCAAGCAAGTGTGTCTGGAGAAACAAAAGCAATTTACTCTGACATGCATCACTACAATTTCAAAGATTATCCTTCCTGTATTGCCCAGAAATGAAGTTTAAAACAGGAAGTTATGAGTGAAGTTAAGAAACCACTTGCCAAGTTATACCAACTGGCTTGGTCAAAATTGCAATAAATTATTTTTTTAAAAAATGTAAAATCAAGTAAAGCTTCCAAAAGCCTTCTGCACGCACCTAACCCTACCCTCACCAAGTTGGTAGCAGCCTTCCCCAAATAATTTGACAAAAGCAGAAGTCAGGGCAAACTGGGTGACTTTGAGATCACCACTCACAGCACGTGGAGCTCCCTGCATGTCTCAGCAGAGCTAGGAGACAAGAAGAATGGGTGAATTCTCACCACAGCAGCAGCTGTATCGTTGGTGGGAGCAAACACTTCTTGTAAGAGATTAACTGTATAAACAGAAAGCTGAAAAAACAGTTTCTATTAAAGACACGGGGGAATTTTTCCTCATAACAGAAGGGAACTGATTCCTCAGTATGGAGAATGTCTGTTCTGTATGCAAGCAAAACATTGATATTTTATTATACAAAAGAAATTTCTTTTAAAAAATAATTAATTCAACCTTAGATTGAATACTTTTAAGCCACTCAACAGTTAGTTTGTAACGTCTGCCCTCCCTTATGCTGCATTGTGGGAGATTTGGTCTGAACAGGGATCTCTGGCTATAAAGAACAACTGGTTTTAGAGATGTTCAGCAGTAGAGAAGCAGAGTATTTTCAGCTTTTCAATCAAAACCTGGTGTTTAATGGAAGATGTTGACAAAAATAAATTTTTCAGGTAGGGTAAGACACACAGAAACAAAGAGTATGTAGGGGCAAGGAGAATTATGTCCAAGATTGCTCACATTTCATTATTAGCTGTAGTACCCATCCTATAGACAGATGTCTCCATCTGTAGGTTACTCACCTTCACAGTTCTTTTTATCAGCTGTCAACTCATAGCCAGGCTCACAGGTGCATTTGTAACTGCCTAGTGTGTTCTCACAGTGCTGCTCACACCCACCATTGTCTGGCAGAGAACATTCATCCACCTCTGTCAGGAGAAAACCAGGACAAGTTATGCTTTTCCAACCATCCAAATGCCATCCTATTCCTTATGCAACACTTCTGGACAGAAGGAGCAGAGCACTAAAGCTGATGAGCCGAGCCCACAGAGCTGGCACTGCAGAGAACCTCACAAGTGCTAAAGCACTCCTACCACCAAAACCATCAAGGACTACAAATACTGTTACTAGTCAAGAGTGCTTTTTCTAGACAGGAACAGGAAAACATGGTCTCCTGTAAAGACTTCACTGCATTTTGTTCTCATTTGCCTGTAGTTTTTTGATTTGGTTTGGCTTTAAAATTCCTTATGCTTTTGAGTAACTTGAGCTACCAGGAACCAGCCTATTATGTTGCCCACAGTAATGGAGCTACAGAAGGCCATACCCCACTAAACAGGGTGCAGGAAAGGAGCTAGGTGAACATGCAGGTAGTTCTTTCTTTCCACAGACATGTCAAGTCTTGCTACTCTAGACTTTGAAGTCAGGTTCTTCCAATCACATCTCAGCAACCTGAACTGACATTTTAACACACAGATAGTCAAATATACTGGGTTCTCACCCTGACCCCGATTCCATGTGCATCCCTGAATAGATGGTTTTATTAAAATGGTTGTGGTTCGTTGGCCTCAGCTAGCAGTCAAACTCCCACCCTGCCGCTTGTTCACTCCCCAGCCCCCCACTCCAGTGGAATGAGGGGAAAAAATACAAAGAGCAGGAGCAAGAAAGCTCCTGGGTTGAGACAGGGAAATTGCCTCAGCCCAATTACTGTCATGGGCAAAACTGACTCACCTTTGGGGAATTTAACTTAATTTATTGCCAATTAATGTAAATATTTGAGTACTGATTCGGGTATTGGGAAACAAAAACTGAAAAGGAAAAAAAAATAAAGAAAGAAACATGTTAAAACACTTAGGGAAAACACTTTTTGGCCCTCCTTTCCCAGGCTCAACTTCAATCCAGACTCCTCTCCTCCTGCCTTGTATCACGGCAGCTTACACTCAGTCCCTTCAGCAAAGACATGAGCACGCAAAGGCAGGAGGGGATGGGGAGCTACAATCAGTACATGACTCTGCCTCTCCTTCCTTCTCATACTTCCCCCTCTGCTCCAGCATGGGTCCACTGCGGGCTGCAGGGAATACCTGTTCTGCCATAAAGCACCTCCACCACCTTCTCCTCCGACTTTGGTGTTACCTCTGTTTCACACTTTTTGTTCCCTCCTCCTCTCTCTCCCCATCATTTTTGACCTTTCTTAAAGATGTTTTCACGGAGGCACCACCAGCTCAGCTGATGGGCTCAGTTGTGTCCTGCAGTGTGTCCACTGTGGAGCCAGCTTGAACCATCTGTCTGGCATGGGGCAGCCCCGGCAGTCTCCCACTGCCAACACCTTGACACCTACACCCAATATAATGCTCCAGTAACAGTTATTGCTGCGTAGATCAAATACGAACAATCTTGACTAGATGATCACTGTAGGTCCCTTCCAACCGAAATATTCTAGTCTAGTCTAGTCTATTCTGTTGACAACACAGTCTTTCTGCAAAGCCTCCCCACAGTCAGGAACTCCCCACTGCAACAGTTCCAGTACCAACACACTTTGTTTTCTGTTTGTGGATTCATTATGAAGAAAATAGAGTATTTCTTTGCTGCTCCACGTTTGGGTACAGGTTCAGTAGCTTCTATTCTGTCTGTTAAATCACTTGCTTGAGAGAAAAGAGAGGCTGCAACTTCTATGGATCATCAAAACCCCTTGTGATCAGTCTTTACCATGGGAGGGACACGCCCTGGCTATGGGCAGGTATATTTTGTAAAGTATTATCTTTCCTCTAATGTCTGCCATGAAGAAGAAAGGCGCAACAATGTGAGTGTAAGACAAGCACATCACTACTAACACTTCAACTACATACAAAATAGGCTTCAGTGATACAAACAATTTGCTACCAAATGAAGACAAGTAATAAAGAATAATCCTAGAGCTTTCCCTTGAGATATACGTGATGGGATGAACGTGAGGTAATTGCTCTTCATACCATCCTTACATTGTCTCTTGGACATGACCAATGACCTACCCTCTCTGAGCTGTCTTACTCTCTGAGCCCTTGTGGGTTTATTTTCTCTGTAAAGTTAGAAGTTACTACTGCAAGTTCTCACAAAGCATAACATTCAATTCCATCCTTAACCCTGGTTTTTTGGTTTTTTTTAAGCTGAGTTATTTTCTTTCAATGTTGTAAGACATGTAATTAAAGCTCCATTCCTTTCATAATGTATTAAGGCAAAGCTGAACCGTTGCTCGTTCAACTGTGGGTGGCAGTCTGAAGAGTGTCTGCAGAGCCAGCTAATTTGCTCATTTACTTTGTCCATGGAATGGCTGGTAGTTACAATTCCTCTGCATATCGAGGTAAAGGCTGCAGACTTCAGATCCCAGCTTGAAATTCCACCTGTAGCCTGCAGGTATGTCTACCCAGCTTTTGCAAACTGACATCAGCTCTGCCCGCAATGCAAGCTGGCTAGAAGTTGTGTAGCTATGGTTACTGTGGTGCTTGGTCCAAGAAAATACACTTTGCTCCTCAGCTGGACTTACTGGAACAGACTTAGCAACACCCTAACCACCCATGAGCTACATGGTTTCTGGTTCAAACGTGAAGTCTGAGCAGACGCCGCAAGAGCTAGTCTGCCAGCAAAAAATCCACAGGCAATACCTGTGTCTGCAACTGTGCTAGCAGTGCATGTTTATGCACTTTTCACATAAAAAATTATAAAAATTAAAAATTTTTCACATAAAAACTTATTTCTGGCTATCTGTATCACAATGAAAGCATCCCAGGATCAGGTGTGTAACTGTCCTTCCCCTACAAACTTGCAGGAGAACCTCAGATTCTACAAACTGACTTGCTGCAGGCCAAGAAGTCTCCATGAAGTGCTAATCCCTGCAGACATCTCTGCCACAGTCAGCCTGAACTATCAGCTCCTGAAAGAAGCCAAAATATCTTTAGGAAGAAGTATTCTCTGTGTCATATGGAACCTGAGAAATTTAAACAAGGAAGTCTAGGCACTGCGAGAGTTACTCATGAACTGGAATTCAACATGACAGTATTTGCCAGTGACCTTGCAATCACCCTTTGTCACGGTCCATTTCGATCTCAAATTTACAGGACAACATACTCTGTGAACTAAACTTTATTTAACTGTTTTTGGAGGGGTTTGGGGTTTTGTTTGTTGGTTGGTTTTGGGGGTTTTTTTTGCACATAAGTGCACAGATTAAGAATTATGGGTTATAAACTATGAAACCTTGTGACTTGAATGGGGAATAGGTGAATTTGTGATAGAATAGTCTGAGCAAAGGGCCCAACTGAGCCCTGCTGTGTGTGTTTGTTGTATTTCTTAATGAGCTCACAAAAAAAAGTTTAATTCACAGAGTACATTGTCCTGTAAATCTGAGAGATCCAAACGGACCATGACACCCTTCATGCAAGACAAAAGTTAAAGCAGAAATAAATAAAGGACTTATGCAATCCAAGTATTGGCATCGCAGCTATTATTTCTGTACAACTGTCAGTGAACCTAAAGAAGCATGACTATCTACCTTGCAGCAGCTCCACAGGTATTTTCCCAAGCAGGAAACATATTTGTTTCTTGCCTCTATCAAGTCACCAGGATGCTGGTAAAGGACCATGGGTTGGGTCCAGCTCTTATCAAGAATCTTAGTCTTCATTCACATCTTCCTGAAGAGGATCTCAGTTTAGGAACAAATTTGTCTCCCCTGAAATTCTCACTCTGAAATTTTCCCTGGGATTCTACTTGCAATCAAATTTACCCTCTTGTCTCCAGAAGTTTCTTTTGGGACAGAACTTAGGCAGAGAGTTGTTTTTAACACTCTTTGTACAGTAATAGTACCTTCTTTGAAAAGGTGTCTCCTGGCCTGAATAAATGGGGGTCACATTCTGTCCAGCTGCGTTAGCGCCTGTGCTGCTACTGCCCCATAAAGGCTAATGCTTTCTGAAGTAGGCTCCCTGTCTTAATCAGCAAGGTGGTGTTCATGCCTCAGCATCAAACCCCCTCTACATTCTCAAAGCAATTAATATATAAACTTGATATTGGCAGTTGCACAGTCAAGTCTAACAGCTCTTAAGTACAAGTTGATATAACAGTAACTGATCGCTTTGGGATGGCAGTAGGATAAGGAATGAGTGATCCCCAACTTTGACCTTAAGAGGTACTAGATCACATACCTTTAAAGAAATTTGCTGCAAAGCCTGCTTTATTGATGGTTGCATCAGATGCAAACTTCATCCATACTTTATTTGAGCTGGATTTGATATCTTCCGGCTTCTCGTAGCCACAGAAGTGACCAATCAATGGGCTGTATTCAGTGAGGCCGTCTCGGATCTCCAGGTAGTCATAAGAACATGCATCATGCCATTCAATCTGCAATGGGAAAGGGGTGTGCCTGTAGCTCACTAGTATGAGTGCTCTGAGTCAGTCTAGCTACCCAGTCAGACTTTGGCCAGAGATCAGCTTTCAAAGGAGCACCCTAAACAACTGGTCACAACTAGGTACTTGCCTCATGGTGGCCACTGAACTCTCCTGCAGTTGAAATTGCATTCAAGCCCAAGCACATCGCAGTTCTACTGCTGTTTCATGGCTACCCTCCAGCGAAACCTGGTCCCTGACTATCTGCAAGTTGCTTTTCCATGACAAGCTGTAAGTGACAGTGCAGAACAGCTGCAAACAAAAAGGCTCAAGGAATAGTTGTGGGGTCACAGGCAGGGGGTAATGGTGTCGGCCCTTTCCAGGACAAGCACAGTAAGTGTGCACAAGCCACAGGAACCTATGGGCTAGATCGGTTTTATGCACCAGCCCAGGTCCTGTCCACTCCTGTTTGTGACTTCATAATCAGTAGTCAGAAACACATGATTGGACACTTAAGAGTCTAAGACATCTTATAACCAATAAAAGAAAACCTTTTCTGAGCTCTTCAAAGCCTGTCTGACATCTGGGAACATGATGTTTCTTTAGAGAAGCACAAACATCCTGAAATCTGCCAAGCCCTAGCAACCCCAACAAGGGGTTTTTTGCCTCAACTGTGACCATTCAATTTCATTTGATCAGACTGAAAATTTAAGGACTCATGAGCCCCTACTCAACATCACCAGCAATTTTGTGCCGCTTCAAATTTTTTCGGCCTAGAGTAACAGTTTTTGAAACCTCATAATATTTAAGACTTGGTTTCAAAATCTCTGTACAAACTTCTGATGAGGAGAAATGTTGTTCTGAACTATTCAAAAGATACTATTATTATTATTATTAACATCATTTCCTACTTAATTTTAAAGGACCTACAGAAGTCAAATAATATCCATAATACAATATACAATAATGTTTCTCACCTCAAAAGCTTGGAACGTGATTCCTATGTGAAAGCCCTCAGAAACTGTGATCTTCCAGATGCACTCTTTGGAAGGTCTGTAGTCATCTGGATAATTGGGAGACTGGATCTGGCCAGCATCTTTGTGAATTTCTCCACCACAAATAGCTTCATAAAAAAACAAACGAAAAAAACATGAGACTGCAGGTTTTTCCTTAGGTAAAGCGGGTTCCATACACAGCCTTCTTCCTCATTCAAATCTGTATCAATACTGCTTTTTCCACAAAGGCAACACACAAGTCTTCAAAGTTTTCACAAATTTAACATTTTGTCTTAGTGACAGTGTCTCCTGTCTTGCTGTGTCAACCTCCTTAGAAGGTAAACTCACTGGGACAGAAAATTTTTACAGATTTGTGTATTTCACACTCCTGGTCACCTTCATAACCGCTTAAAACCTGCTACCAGCACTAAGGACCAAGACAAGTTGGCAAAAAAAACCCAAATAAAAACCAGTTGCAAATCTAATCCAGCCACATGATGGCAATATTAACAAGCATCAGTCGAGCTGTTCATCAGGAGACCAACAGGTTGACTGCCTCGCATGAAAAATTAAGTTTTGTGCTAAATACGAGTATGTTTAAAAACCCAGAACAGAAAATTTAGTGAAAATCTTGTTTAATACAAAACTAGCAGAGACCTCAAAGACAACAGCAGTTCAGCATAATCATCTGCAAGACTACGTAACAAATGAAAGTAAGATCACAGGCTAAAACCTGTTACCCCATGATTCAAGACATGCATGTCTAAAGAAGGCACATGAATGTTTTGGCTGTGTTTAAAGTCAAGCAAACAAAAAGCACTGACAGCAAGTACAAGAGAGATGGCGCTGCAATGACACTTGCCAGACATCAACCATTTTCACACCGGGGGTCCCCCCACAACGCATTGCATTAGCAGTTCAGATGTGGGTCTCCCTACAGCGTCCTGCAAATAGCTTGCATTGGGTAACATTGCCTTGGTTTTGCCCTGTAAACTGCTAATGTTTAACTGCAGCCCAGTTAAAAGCGGTGTTTCACTAGTGCAGTGCTAACTTCCTTCTCAGAGAACCAGTGCTAAGGCACTGCTAAATAGTTGCACCCAAAATTCAGCTGCAGAGCACAATTTAGGTTGTAGTTTGAGTTCAGAGCTACAAGTTGTGCTACAGAGAAGCTCTGAGGGACTCTTTAGAGAACTGTTTCCTCCACCTAATAGAAAGAGGACTACAAGAGCAGAGAACTGACCATTTATTTTTTTTTTAAACAGCCATAAAACTGTCAGCCAGTATTTTCAGTATCCACTGAAAATATCCACAGTATCAGTATTTTCTCTATCCACTGCAGCAGTTCACGCTGAAATTCATCTGAGCAGCTAAGTATACTGGAAGAGCTTTACTCCAAAATGGACAGAACATCTGCTGATGGAGTCTGAGAACGCAATATTGAGGACAAATTTGGGGCTGCCAGCACTGCTGTAGGGGAAAACTGCCAGCCTCTTCACATCTTGAATCTCACGAAAGAAAAGGAACAACATGACTGACCTATGAGGACACTTTCACTACATTAACTGTCTTTCAGTATCAAGTAATTCTCCCATGATGTGGCTACATGTGCGCCTCTTTCCTCCCATTTAATGAAAACTTTAGGGCCAAAACCTGGAGGAATCCAAATCCAAAAAAAATCAGTCCTGACCCACAGAGCTCCCAGCAAAGTTCAGATGCATGAGCAATTACGTGCACTCTCACTAAAGGAGAGGACAGATAAGCAGTGGTAAAACCCACTTTGGCTTTTTAGTATATGAGGGAGAAGAGTTCAAGAGAAAAAGAGGAACTAACAGCAATGCAGAGAGCTTTTGGACAAAAAATTTACAGAAAGTTGAACATTTAAGGGCTATTCCTCCTGGAAATAAAAATTACCCTTATTGCCTAGACACAGAAATCATAAAACAGTTGAACAAGCTACCTGACAATGGAGGAAAGAAACAAGCCATAACCAGAGCTTGCATCAAAGGGAAATGGGGATTAAGGAAGATTTTTGGCAAGTCCCATTTCAGCAAATAAATTATGGACAGAGACGCAGATAATCTCATTATCTGCTCCTCTGACAAGAGGCTGAGCTAAGAAACAAAGCACACAATGGGCCATCACTGTTTCTGTGGTACAAGTTGGCTTCCACCAGTCATACTCTGTGCTTGTGCTCAGGCTTAGCAAGAGATTTCATACCTTTCCAAGGGGAAGGATTACATAAAAAGCCAGAGCTTTGAAGAGGCAGGGAAATATGAACAGTCAGAGGGATACAAAGTTTGACCACTACATGCGCATTCCACTTCTAGTTGCTCTCCTCAAAAGTCAAGTGAAGCAAGTACTGCTCATGTTTAATGAACCTTTAGGGGTCATTTATTAATCAAGAAGAAAAAAGTAAAATTATCACGAGAAAAAAAAAAACTTTGCAAGGTGACTTTGGCATGTAGCCAATGTAAATTTTTTTTTTCTTTCAATATGATTTCGCAATATGAAGCATGATGCCATATTAACATGCATGATCAAGAACAGCCAAGTTACTTTCAAAAAACATCCCTCACCTTGTGCTTTCTCCTTTTGCTTTTAAAGTTGGAGCCCATATCCTGGGGAATAACTGACTGTAAGAATTAAGCTGACTAGCCCACCAGAACAATAAGCCAAAAAAAATCCTATTAGACACATGCTAGTTTGATCAGTTCTAATGCCAACAAACTATACCATGAAAGGGGTGTTACAAACCACATGGTTCATGCAACAGCAGCTTTTCAGGAGAGACATAAAAAAACTCAAAAAAAAAAAAATCAGGCAAACTACCTCTGTCTCTGGGGCAACAATTCCTGCAGAAACCAGGCATTTTTTTCCTGTGAAACAGATTTGTTAGCCCCGCACTGTTGTGAAATCCTTATATGCTTTATTTGCACCTCCCTAATAGTCCCATGTCTTTTTCACTTCCCTCTGTTAGTATCATTATTTGTGAGTATACTGGACACCTGGGCACTGGGTTTCCAGTGTCACGCTTGTTTCTGTGGCTGCAGAAAGAAGATGTCAAGTCAGTACCAATACAGTCAACCTCAATACCGTTGACAACACCGGTACTTCTAAGAAAATGTCTGTTGCCCAGAGAACAATGAAGGCTTTTAATACATTTCAGAATCATTATTGTAAAAAATAAGCATATATGGAGGAGGGATGTTACCGATTTGTTAGTGACTTTGGTAGTATTGCTCTTGCTCTGAAGTGGTTCCAGCACCCCAGTACCATGCAAGTTTCCAAAGTACCTGACATGCTAATTTCTAATCTTCTGTAAGTAAAACATACAAGGGAAAAACCAAAGAACAAATTTTGCATTTGAGAAAAAATAATCCAAAATAAGCTTCATTAGGTGACATAAAGTGTATGACCCAAAACAGAACTTTGCCTGTAAACTACTGGAATGAATTTGAGCTACACCCAAGACTGCTGCTTGCAGGGGTTGGTTAGGGCAAACAGAACCTGGCCTATGAACAGAAACTATTTCTCTGTGCTGCCATCCTGCTGTCCCTGCAAAAACGTGATGATCTAGTTGGAAGATCCATGCCTTGTCTGCTGAAACAGCCCGCAAAATCTGCCAATCCCCATAAAAAGAAGAGCAAGGGCTGTGTCTAACCACGGGGTGAAGCAGAACTCCTGCCAATCCCATAAAGCCCCGCATCCTCTTCTGGCTGCTCCGTGCAACATGACAGATGACCTCTAGCTAAAGGCTTGTACCTTCATAGACCACAAAGAAGCCTTTGCCCAGGATGTTACTGCTGCTCCGGAACTCGATCCACAGCCTGCTGTCCGTGGAGATTACCGGGTCAGGGATCTTGTCACCACAAAATCTACCTAGAAGGCAGGAAAGAGACAATCAAGATCTCCCGGCTGACGGGCAGCACAGTGTAGCAGGCACCTGTGGCTCCAGGAAGCAAACAGTCTTTGGTTAAAGGAGGTGTGCTTGTGTAAAACACCCTTTGACTCCCAACCACTTGCGCTTTTGAATGAGTTTCTGCTTTCCCCTCCATTAATTCATATTATCTTCAATTATTAAATTAAGAAAGGTTTTCTTCACTTGGGAGCAGAATCCAGTAGTCACAGATGCAGCCCTGGTAAATTCAAAAGGTCTCGTGTTTTGATCATGTAATTGGGCAAATGACCTGCAACAGTGGAGAACCATCCCCCGTCCTTCTAGAGATGTGACGTTACGGAACATCCTTTCCACCCGCTAGACCTTGGAAGCTCCTTTAGCATTCTGCACCCAAGAGCAAATTGTCCAAATCAAACCGAGGGTGGGTTGTGGCCATGCTGATGAGAAAACACCCCTTATCTTGTCCTCTGCTCTCACCTCTCCCCAGTTAAGCCTCTGCAGTTATTCAGCCTCTTTCAAGAGAAACAGACCAAGAGCCTTTTTGCTCCATAGTTCACCCAGCTTTGACCTCTCCGGCATGCAGCAGCACTGGTAAACACCTGAATCCTGCCAGCAAGGATGACTCCTGAAGCAGAACAGCTGCCGATGCCATCTACAGCCCAGACAACCTCAACAACCCTAATTTGGTGCTCCTCTACCTGTTCCAGCCTGAAGTTCCTCACAGAAGCAGAGCAAGCACCAAGTATGCACTGAAAGCACACAGTGCAAACACGGTTTTCCCTTCAGCTGGCACCAGCAAGGCTATACACAGAATTCAACATGGCCTTGGCACCCTATGCAACCGAATCCCCCGGGGGAATCTGACGGCATCAGAGAGCAGTTCCTCAGGTTGAGTTCACTCAGGACAGCGGTGATAGGGATCTGGGCCTTGCAACACCAGGCAAAGTCTTCTCTGAACAACCTCCACTGGGTAGAAACCTTAGCTCCCATCAGCAGGCTGCACTGGGGGTTCCCCACACTGGATAAGATGACAGGTAGCTCAAGGCCTGTTGGCTGGCAGGCAGAGAAGGCTCCTGCTTTTCCTGCATATGGAGAGGCAGAGTAGCTGGCATGGACCCCGTGCACGAAAAGCCTAGGGGCCCCCTGCTAAGTCAGCTGCCCACAGTCAGCTACTGCCACTTTGGCTCTGCCTGCCCCACCTTGACCCCTTGGCAGCCTTGGGAAGACTATGACCTTCAAGGAAGCAAGAGCTACGCCTCTGCGACAGGCCAGCCGCTGCAAATCAGAAGGGGAGTTCCAAATTCTGTTTCTCTTCAGTGGCAGTTTCACAGGCAACTTTTTTCTCTTGTGCAGTCACCTATCCGAGTATTATCTCAGACCCCAGCTTTACTTGGCTACTCAGTTCCAAGCCCCCATGCCCCCAAGCTGCCCAGCACTGTTGGGCCAGCGTGACAGCCCTGCTGGGTACCAATAGCAGCATCTCCCACCTCCCCTCCCAAAGGGGATGCTAACAAACAGCATCAGCGCCACAATGCCCCTTCCTCTAGGGTCCCTGAGCAACTGCCTCCTGGATTTAGACTTGGAGTTGAACAAGGGTGTCAAGGAGAGGAAACGCAGATGAGGAACGAGAATGAGCAAACTCCGCAGAGTGTGATAAAGGGCCCATTCATAAAAAGTTATACACTGTTTAAAGGCTGGGTTTTCACACACTTCCCTGGGAAAATATGCAACACACATGTATTTTTTTCTCTCCACAAGAAGCCCGTGCTTTCACAATTCACGCTAATCCCCCTCCCCGCCCCCTGCTGAATTGCCGTCTGTCTGCCTCTTCCGAGCTGATTTCATGGGCTCAGCCCCTTGCGGGAGCCGCGGCCACTGATGCAGTGTCTCCTTCCAGATGGAAACACTCGCGAGTCCACCTGCACTGGGGGGACAGGGAGGTACTTGGCTTCTGAAATACCTTTAAATTACTCAGCAGAAAAAATAAATAACGAGGAGCTAAGTTGCACCTATGTTACCTGATGCACGTGCAGCAGGAAAGAGCAATTAAATGCTACCAACCCCAAAACAGGCAAGAAGCAGTAAAAACTGGCTGCCAACTCTGCGCTGAAAGGCACAGAAATCTCTGGAGAGCAGCATGGCTTCAGCCTCAGCACCTCACCTGGTACCAGGGCCGGGATGTCCAGCGGGGCCAAAGAGAACACCCAGACCTCCCTAAGCCCACTGACCCCAGGCTGACGAGCCCAGTCCTGTACAGCAGCACAGGGCACAGCACCTCCAACACAGCTGGCGATGCTACACAACCCAACTGCTTGTTTCCTTTCAGGCAGAAAGGGCTGTCTGCAGTTTGAAGGGGCTGTTTCCTTTCAGGCAGAAGTGCAGCATTTTACATGTTGGGACACCCCGGTCAGGGGATGGAGTCAGGATCAGAGCCAGTGGCAAAGCAGGCGGGACTCCTGACTGCCCAACTTAGGGTGACAAAAGATTTAGAGTTCCAGCACGAGGCAGAGGAATAGGGAGGACACGGAGGAGCTGCACCTCCCTGAGATCTTTGGGAGCAGACGCATAGTAGAGCCCTTGCACAGTCTGACATCCTAGGCACTGTCTAGCAAGTTTGGTAGAAGTACAGAGGCTCGAAGTACAGAGTACTGTGTATTTGTAAACACAAATACTTGAGAAATAATGGCAGGAGCTTCGGCCAGCAGCTGTGTGGCCGCTTCATTCTGACTGCCTGATGATTCCACCCAGGTCTTAGGAAAAAGCAATACTAAAACTCCAGAGACCGCATCTTTAGTTCCAGACATGCCCCTGGCTCACCTCCCTCTCTGCCTCACTTCTCAAGCTGGAAAAGGAAGAAATAAAATCTTTGCTACCAAAGGGTTTGGATCATTTGGTGTGAGTACAGCACACTGACACTTCTGGATGGAGACATTAATGGATGGCCAGTGCACTGGCTGAACACAGGCTCCTTCCAGGTAAAGTAAGGTTTGTTTCTGTTTGTTCCCCCCCACCCCACCAAGCATCAAGAAGAACACATGACATGCAATTAAAAGGAAACAGCTACTCACCCAGTAATGGAGCCTTCCTCCAGTAGCCATCGCGGACCTCCACATAATCATACCAGCAAAGGCGACTTTTAAATAGGTCCATTGATGTGAAGTTTAACATAATCTGAAAGGAGAGAGTACACACTTCCCCTTGGGAAGGGAGCTACTTTAAAGAGAAGACCCAACAGATTATGTGCCTCATCTCTGCTACAGCGATGCATAAGTGAGTATGCTGGAAAAGACAGTTGGACTGTTGGTTGGATTTTTTAATCAGCTTTCCTCAAAAAAGAAAGGCTTCTCAAAGTATTCTAATGAAACCATGAAAGTACATGACAGCAGACAGCACTTTGCTATCCATTTTGTAATTCACAGTCACTGCTCCTCAGTTATTAAAACACTACTTAAAAAAAGCCCAATTTGGGTTTTTTAAAATTAAAATTCAACCTTAGTTTTGGTTAATGTGAACATCATAGAGAAACACATTGCCCTAAAGCGCAGGTATTTGGGGTCTATACCCTTATATAAATGACGCACATAAGAAAGAGCTAATTTTGCTGACAAGTTTCCACATTCTGACAATTACACTCACACCATCACGGTGATGCAATTGTGTTCAGTGGCTTCACTGAGCAGAGCTTGGCATTAAAATTTTATCCCTTTGGTCTCCTTCCTCTGTAACAAGACTAAAGGCCTTGCTCTGGGCCTATGGAAGTCACCAATGGGGTGTACTTGTGGCATTTTTGTCCTTGCAAAATTTAGCCCACGTATTAATTTACATCTATAGTCTGCCACAGAAACATCATTAGATTAAAATAGATATTCTTCCCCAGAGCCCTGGCTGGATGTGCAGAGTGCAGCCTGTAACGATGTCGCTTACTTTGTTCACACCTTTTCAGTTTTCTGACTTTGGACAGCAAAAGGAGATTCATCTGTTTCTATGCAGACGAATACTACAAGCCCAGTATCTCTTCTAAGCTAATGCCACACTGCTATGATGCCCCTTTGTACCAACTGCTGCATTTGATTAAACAGGTAAGTTGAAGCATTTATTCTGAACTTGGTTTTTTGGTTTTGCGGTTTTTTTGGGGTTTTTTGGTTTTTTTTAATACTAGTGGTTCAGCATTTAGATGCTGGGTCCTGTCGGATACAACTGTGCTGAAGAGGCTGAGAGACAAAGGGAGAATTTACAGGAAGATTTACACTGCAATACTCCCAGTGCCATAGTTCCAAAACCTGGACGGTTCTTGGCACCTCTGCCCCGGTGAATCTCTCCCTGCAGCTAATGGTGGGAGCTCAGCACTGCATGGGACTGGGCTTGCAGGTGACAGAACCGGGTCCCAGACCAAGACGTCTGCCACAAAATGAGCGAGCTCTGCTCTTCTTTGTTCCAGTCCGAGCCTTAAGTGTGCCTTGAGGGTGGTCCCCAGCAACGCTGCTCCACTGAGGAGCTCCCAAGCCGGGCTGTGCATTCCTGCAGCCGGGTACGGCATGAAAGGCCTGAAGGGCTGGTGTCAGTGGATTAAGGAAAGATTTCATTTCCACAGGAAGATCAATAAGACAAAAGCAGCTGGGAAGAAAGTGGACAGGGTGGGTGACTGATGCGCAGCGGGGGTTGGCGTTTCAAGGCAGGGAGCGGGAGTCCCCTGACAGGGACATTATGCCTGTGTGACAGGGGCAGGCCACTGATGTCACTCATGGCTCCTCGGCTCCCTTCGGGACCCCAGCTTGCTGGCACTTATTATCTAACTCATCTGACTGGCACCTGGCTTGGAAAGGTGAGCTCAGCCAGAGCTAGTGCACGGCAGGGAAAGTCCATACAGGGTTCAGCCTCGAATAGGGAGGAAGGATCAGAGATCAACATGCAGCCCAGACCTGTGAGGGAGCTCTGCTCCAGCATTACCTCTTCTCTCCTCAGGACCATGTACTCCTGACCCCATCTCTGGGAGGATAGTGATGGTGCTCAGGGGCCATTCCAGGCTATATCCCTTCGCTCCAGGTATGCAGAGGTCTTTTGGCAGCTGTCCCTGTCAGCACAGGCAAAACCACATGCAAGGGAAGTGCTGAGTACACCTTGTGCTGCTGTGGCACCTACCTTCTCCCCTGGGGTCACTGAGATCCTCCAGACACAGTGGGAATAGGAGGGGTAGCCATTTGGAAAGCCAGGGGCTGAGAAATTCCCTGTCGAGTCCTGCAAGGTATCTCCACAAGCTGCGAGACAGCAGGGGGGAAAAAACAGCAACAAGGAGTGACTCTCCAAAAGACATCAGGGTCTACCAAAATGTTTGCACAGGGCGGCTGTGTGCAGGTTGGTGACTGGTACTCTAAGGATGTTCATTCATGGTACTGGCCAAAGGCCACTGACCACCTGAGACCTTGCCAAAGGGCTGATGTGAAATTTGGCAGAATTCCCAGGATAGATGATGGTCAGTGCAAGGACACAGGGGAACTGGCTTTCAAAGAGGCACCATTCTTGCTTCATCTTCCTTCCACATGCCACTTTCAGGTTTCAGCCCTAGCAAGGAATATCTCATGCACTAATCAAATGCAAAATATTAACCCTACCCCATCTCGCAACTCCAAGACTGCTGCCAGTAAATCTGTTTTCCCTTCATTACAAGCTGCTCAGTGAAGTTCTCCTTAGTTACCATTGTTAAGTGTCTTTTTTGGGGGTTAGAACATCCTAACAAAAGAAGGCAAGCCCCACCGCCCTCCTGCTTCTGCTGTCCAGCACCCACCCTGTTGTCACACCGCGCAGGGTAAAACCTGAGCGCTGCAGCTCACCCTGCTCTCCACCTTCCCGTTTTTGTGGCCTGCTGCAGTTGACGAAATGTAGATCCCAGAGTGACTTTTGGGAAATAAGTATTATGCACACGCATACGCTCCTTTAGGAAACCGCAGCTTCCAACATCTGGGAAAGCCGCGTCTACTGTAGTTCCTGCTCTCTGAGCTGGGAGGACTGAGCTGGAACAAGGATCGACCATCTACATCTGCAGAGCAGCTGACTGGCTAGGTCAGAGGATCACAAATATGAAAGCTTTCATTTCCTTCAGAGTGCACACTAGACACAGATACCCATCCCAAAGAGCAGAGACCTCGGTTTGCCTGCTCTCCAGTTGTTTTTTCTAATTTCATAACGCACTGATGTTACAAAGCTGCACTTGACCTGCAACTTCGTTTCCTCAGCGACAGTAAGGAAGGTCCCAAAAACCCCTCGTTAAGCGGCAGTGCTTTGAAAGACCCGACGAGGCTGAACATCTGGCTCCCCTTTCTCATGGAAATTCCAGGGGATGTTCCTCTGCCTGACGCTATCACACACTCACTAATTTTTCAGCCATGATCGCATTTAGATGGGTGGGTCGGAAGTTGGAGGTGAAGAGAGACTGATCCCATTCAAAAACGGAAGACGGAGTCACCTAGGCCAGAAATTCTTAATTTCCCCGAAGTTGTTTGACCCACAGCTTGACAGGTCAGAGTAGATGAACAATAGGCAGGGACACAAAAAGGGGGTTTGCTCAAACAAACAGCTCCTAGGGGTGGTCTGAAAGCTGGAGTCACTACTAGGAACAAGTTGCACATATTACAAGGCACAGGTCAGCATAGGATCCGGCAAAGTGATTCCTGTCAGGAAAGCCAAAGGCATTTTAAACTACTAGAAAAAAGCACCACTGAGCAAAACGGGCAGGTAAACACAAACATCTGCCCCAGAGAGATGAAGGAAAGAAATGAGAGTCCAAAACTTCTACCCTGCTCCTTCCTTCTCAAATGGTTTTGAGCCTGGAGAACTCCTCCTACCATTATGCAACTGCGAAGGAGCATTGCACAGGAAGTTTGAGTTTCAATTCTGCAGAAATAGTGAATATCCTCACACCTCTTCCAACATGTTTGGCAGGTGATGCTGTCTGTATTCTTCAGGTGGGCAGAGAGAGATGACTGTAAAAGGTGATGACCTGCATGAACTAGAGAAGAAATCTGGACTTTTATTTGCAGAATAAATACACTTTCTTCCCCTCTGCCTCTTGCAAAGATGCCTTGCCTTGTTCTCTGCATCAGAATTTGTTAGGATAATTCCAGCTCCCAGGATGCTCCTAGGACCCTCAACCAGGAAGTGCGTACTATCCCAGCAGATAAGCATCTCAAAGAAGCTGAGTCCCAGCCATATTTATTCTGAGGACGGCAAGCTATTCTTCAGCCGATTCTCTGGCATTGTCAGTGGTCGATGCATGGTCTGGGGTGGTCACCACATTAGTGCGGCTCTAGGAATGGCAACATGTCACAAGGTGTTCCAATAAAGAGGGGATTCCAATCCGTAACTCACCAAGATATATAAATGTTCTTTTTCTCTGCTCAAAAATCTATTTAAACAAACATGAAATGACAGAGCTCTCTACATCACTGGGAACACATACTACATGACCGTAACAACACAGGACAAAGAGGATTATCACTGTCAGGGGAACCACGGTGAAGGTTTCTGACAGCCCAGACTTAATTCTCCGAAGTATAATTACACAGTACCCGGCAAGACTGTAATTATGGAACAGGTACGAACGTATCTACCACCAAACACTACTCTGCGAAAACATCATGAAAGGAGACCTAGCTAACTATCCAAACTTTGGAAAGTCCCACAGTATGCTGGGAGAGGCTGGCCATTCAGCACACACAAGCTGCTAGAATGGAGCAGAGGTGAAAAGCAAAGTAGAAAAGGTGAATGATTCAGAAGTCGTTTGTAAATTAAGCAGTTGAGTACTTACTGCTTATCAGCTGGTTACCGGTACACTACATCTTAAAGCTGCACAGAGAACTGGATGGGATGGTGTAATGCTGGACCATTCCCAGTTTATTGTTTAACAACTCCTGCACAGTTAGGACAGTCACACAGGCCTGTTGCCTTTAGCACAGCACAAGATGGCAGGACGTGCTCTTTTGAAGTCTTTTGTGGTGGCTGTGCTTATGAAATCCTCAACCATGCGGCCATATCAAATCTAGCATTTACTACTATGCAGCAGAATGCATCTTGCCTGCCAGAAATTCCTTCAGAAAATTTCACCTGGTTTGGCACTAACTTTAACCCAGCAGGTATAAGCTTTGGGGAATTAAGAGCAATTTAAAACAGCAGGGTTTTAGAACGGAAAAGCTAAGCCAGCCCCCTAACTGTAGCGGCCACAAGAGCTCCAGTCTAATGAGTTGGAGAGCCCTGTTTCTTACAATAGACACAGCAGTCGTTCTGGCTCGTACCAGTGCACACTTGTAACTCATCCTCCACCATACTAGCTCGGTTTTGTGGGGATTTTCTCAGGCATTCTCAGATGGATACTCTCTAAAAGTAAAACCATCTGCCATTCAACTTCTGGATTATGCTGTTGTGTTTTACCTAAAAATCATCAGCTTGATTACTGAACATAGTTGTCCTCAACCACAAGTCTCAGTCAGACCCTGCTCGAACATACAACTGAAGTCCCTTGTTTTTGAACTCCTGGGGTTCGCATTTTGCAGAAGAGAGCTTTTCAAGCCACAGATTCAAATGGCAGCTTAAGAAGCTGAAGATGTTCCTGTCATTAAATATATTGCACCTCTTCTCTCCAAGTCTCCAAGTGCAACTGTGTATAAATTCTGACACAAAAAAAAAAAAAAAGAAAAAGAAAGAGAAACCAAAACAATAAATATTTGAACAAAATTTATTTAGCAGGCTTAAACATCTGATGGTTCTGCTGCCAAATATTTTCTGAACTTCAATAACCTCCGCTAAAGCTTTGTGGAAAAAAAACTGAAAAGTAAAAAAGTTTTACTTTGCAAGTGGAAAGTTGAAACTCAGAAGAGTCTTTGTTTTAAGGAAGGCTGCTTTGTAGCTTTTAGTTTGACTTTAACCTCAGGCCAAAGTGGCTTTTCAGCTTGCCTCAAGAAAGCTGAATCTTTAGTTGATGCTTCCAGCTACGAGAATGAAAAGCCTGCTTGGATTAAGTCTGACTCAATCAAAAAACATGGTGCAAGATGTCCCTAATTTTTTTTTTTTAAGTCTTCAAATAAACCAATCCCTAAACTAATCTGTGAGATAATTTTCCAAGAACTACATCTTGTTCAACCAAAAGCAAATCAGAGAAAATTATGAGTGGTAAAAAGAAAAACAGAAGTTCAAACTAGCATGCCTAAGAAAGTTATATCACTCACTCTAAGCTAACCAGTGATCCCCAAACATCATGGCCCCTGAAGCACTGCTGATCCTCCAAATTTATTCTAGACCCTTATGAACCGATACTTTCTGACTTGTAGCTGGATACATAGAAGAAATGGATTCACACACCAGTTATCGACCATTTTCTGCAGCCTCATGAACGGTTCACAGAGCAGTGCTAGCCAGCCACTCACTTAAGGTGTGATTCTCTACTAGTAAAACTTATCTCTCCTCCTCACCTTCTCCCCTCTCTCTGTGATATGCTTATTCCAATAGAATTAGTCATTTATGATTGTATTAGCTTTTTGGTAAGTCAAAGCCACTCTCAATGGGATCAATATACTGGCCAAACCACCCCATTTAGATAAACTCCTGGGCCATGCTTGCAAAAGTCCTTTTTTTTTTTTTTTCTCCTCTGTGCAAGATTACAAACCTTACAGAGTCATTCTGCAAAATTAGGGCAACTCACTCATTCTCCAATATCTTCTCGTGGATGATTCACGATCGGCAGAAATTCAACAGAGCTTGTTAAATTTTCTTGGCTTCTGAGCATCACACCTCCCATGCTACCTCCCTTGTCAGTTGGCTGCAGACCATGCCACAGGCACCCGACTGGGTGCCACCTTTGTTTCAAGCCTCTCTTTACATCCTCACATTCAACCTGTCCTGAAGCCTGGCAAATTTCTTCTGCGAAATCTGGTTTTCTCTATTAACCTAGTCAGCTAAAACTGCTGCATAAACTTTCACTGTCTACCATCTCCACCGTAAAAGGATCCTTCTTTTCAGACAGGTAAATTTAGTCTCCTGATCATTTTTGTGATCCCAATGCTCTTTTTGCCAATCTTTTTCAGACCGCAGATAAAGCAGGACCCAGACTACTGATGTTTAGTATGTCTCACATACATAGCTGGGTTCTCTATCAAAGCTCTTTCTCGTCTATCAACTCTTTGGCAGCAGAAACAGAGATACAGCCCTCCCCTAAACAGCCCAGAGCACCAGCTTCTAGCACCTGGTTGTTCCACAAATCGGCATCTTTGAGCTTTCTTCCAAATTATCTCCCAAACCTCAGTGCAACACACCATAATCCCAGAGATACACTTAGGGTTTCCTTAAGGCTCATCCCTGGGACAACACCTACATAAATAACTCAACAGAAGTTTGATGGCTGGTGTGCAGAGACCTCAGTCTATCAGATATCCCTCTGCCACTTTGCTAACTTCTAGTCCCCACTCTGTCCACAGCCTTGTGTTGATTTTCTATCAACAGAGCCTACACACTTCATTCTATATGTACACAAAAACAACAGCAAAATACAAGCCTCATCCTAGCCCCTCTCCCCCGCCTACTCTGCAGCTCTTCTTACTAGTTTCAGTAGAGAACACTGGACAAACCTGAAGCCCTAAACCAAACAGGAATACTGGCAAAGTACTAATAGGAGACACGTTAGTCAAGTTCAATTCTCCCACAGCTCCAGCTTGAAGCATTTGATGGTCTACAATTCCTGAGTCTCTCTCATCAAAGGGATTGTTAAGGTGCTCTTGAACTCCAATGCCTTCCAGATAAACCACGTGACTACAAGAAAGCTGGAGCCATCTCCACAAGCCATATTTACCTGGGCATTTGTACAACTTCCTTGCCTGAGCGATGTCTCCCTGACTCAGGCGAATACGCTGACCAATAGTTGGCCGGACCCCATTATCATCACGACGGGGAAGGATGGTGTCGAGGAAAACCCCTCTAAAGGGAAGAGCAAAGAGACAAAGAGCAGTGAAGTAGAGAAAGTGACACGATGCAAAGAAAGTCATCCTGGCAGACCTCCCACACCATCCCCTTGACCATATATCCCATGCTAACAAGCAAGGGTAATGCAGACTCTGATGTCTTGAGGTGGCCTTCTTGCTATACCAGATAGCTTCCAAATGTACAGGCAAGTCTGCCAAGACAGTAAATTCCTCTTTTGATATATCGAGATTGCTGCTGCCTCTGTTTGAGTATAGACACATTCCTTGCCATAAATCAGAAAAGGCAACGAAATGTTCTTGCAGACGGTTCATGGCACATCTGGCTTAGCAGGAGCACAGATTGGACACTTCAGTCAAAGGAGCAGAGGGAAGGGGAGTTTGTTCAGTAGCAGATGGGGCTGGGCTGGCAGTGATTGCGGTTGCCACAGAGAAGCAAACAAGATCAAGTGCTCCACCTTTGTTCTGCATGAGTTTCCAAGCTAACAACTCCATTTCTCTCTGCCTCTTTTGCCTCACTACTATTTCTTCCATGTGGTACTTCATACTCAGGAGCTCTCTACTGCACTTCTCATCTCAGTCCAGAAAAGGATTTAAGCTCACTTTCCTCAAAATGCAAAGTCTATGCAACCAAGCAAGAGCATGCACACAAGAGAGACCCCAAGGCAGCATTAGGACGGCAGGGCTAAAATAGGAGGGAGGACTCAGAAACCTGAGCTCCAGGTTGGTAAAGTCCAAGCTTTCGTGGCCAGGCTGTCCAGTCCACACAAACCATTTCACTGCACCCCTGAATGCCTAACGGGCTTGGAGGTAGCAGAGCTAACAGTGAGCTTGAAACTTCAGCATCAGCTCTGGGAGGCAGACTTGTCTTTCTGAAGGACAGGATACAACTGTCCGTAGAGTCCAGTGGGATATCAGGGCAGAAGCAGCAATTTTAATGCCGTCTAGTCTTGATACAAGAGTTTTCAAGTATGGGTTAAGCTGCAAGTACACCAGCAATTCTGTTCATTGGGCTGCTCGGCTGTGTAAGAGCCTGGGGAAGGAGTCTGAGAGGGCGTTTTTTATTATTGGTTAATTTTACATAAATACTTCATGCAGAGTATTTGGATCACAGCTGTACAGAGCTGCAGCCAGTGTTCTTGAACAGAAAATATCATTCTATTAAACGTATTTTGTGGGGGAAAATTCTTTTGTAAATATTCAAACTGAAGGAAGAAAGAGGGGAAGGAATTTCATCTGTTTTAAAAACTAGAATCAACTCTTGCATGGGGCATGTTGGTTTTTTTTCACTGGTAGGAAAATTCCTGATCAGCACTAAAATCAGTGCTTACAAGCTCTGAGGTGAGCCCATCAAGTTTTGATTGACAAATTCAGCCTGGCATTCTACATGTCAGCTGCATGCCTTGGGCTGAATTTATTTAAGTTTATGTATCAAAAATGAATCCTCCAATTTCAGAAACACCATGAACAGAGAAACAGGTCAGTTTGCTCACAGTAAGTTTTCAAGCGTCCTCAGCATTTGGCAGGGACATACCTCTGTGGCCAGGGAAATGTTTTCTGCAGATCTCCAGGCTCAACCAGGGAGTAATGACAAAATTTAACAGAGAAACCATCACTTGCGCACCTAAACTTTTGATTCTTTTTCCCATTTCTGCACTCACAGCTACGCACTCACAGGCCCCAGCCTCCTGCATACAGTGTACACCCAGGGTACTGCTTACACAACACAAACAACCCACAGCTTCAAATTACCTTGTCACTCCTTATTACCTGCCAAACACGCATCCTCCCACAAGGCTGTACCCTAGGCTGGGCCAGTAAGACTACTGGTTTTGCTTTTTCCACCAACTGAATCTTGCGTTTTCTTCAGGTGTATTGCTGAACACAACTCCAAATTAGGAGGCAGTAAGTATAGTCACTCTCATTTTACAGTCAAAGGAACGGAGAACAATAGAGAAACTTTCTGGCCTAAAGCACATGGGTCGCAGCAGCCCCGTGCTGTCCACCCAAACCCCATCTGCTTGACAACACTTTATGTCGTTAAGCTGCACGTTTGGTGAGCGCCTCTAAGAGCACTGATACTTTGGCTCACAAATTAATAAACACCAAGCAGACATGATTAAACAGAGCAGCTCAGGCACTCTAACACCAGCACCATTCTTGAATAACATACCTACCCTGTCCACCCAGAAGTATGAAAAGAACCCAGGAATCCTGGATGCCCCATTCTCCTGCTGTCAAGGCATAGGCAGCATGCATTAGCTGCCCAATACAGTGGTAAGTCAAGCACAACAACCCACCATTACTACTAGCTAAGAACAACAGAGTTTAAGCAGAGATGCTCTCTAGTCATTAGCACACACATACTACCCTGAATGTGTCAAGTGTTACATAAACATTATGAAATTATCAACTGATCTTGAGAAATGCTGAATATTCACCACCCCATCAGAGGGCAATAGATAACAGGTGCTTTAAACACCACTCAAGGAAGCAGATGTTGAACGCAGATTAAGTACTCGGCTGCAGGCAGCTACATTTTGTCCCAACTCTGTATTTATATCCCCATCTGCAGAGGGGAGGGAGCATAACCCTACTTCATACAGCAACTAAGTGCCATGCGTATACATCTTCTGCAGGATTAGGCTGGTGTGCGACCAGGCTAATCAAGAACGATGTCAAGAATGTCAAGAAGATGCCCCTTGACAAGCAGACACTGCTACCTGCATCCTGATTCAAACGGCAGCTTTGCAGAGGTCATGTTTTTTAACTCCAGGCTGTGCTGACACATCTACTAGCAAGTTACCTAGGGTAACCTGCTATTTGCTTAGGGCTCCGTGGAGGTTTAAAATTTCTTATTGCTAAGCTGCCATTTATGGGTCTTGACAGCAGTAAAATAAATTGTTTAACGAGACCACAATATTCAATTCAGTTTGTTACTATGTCTGTAAGGAATACACCAGGAAATAAAAGCCTGAAGCCATATTCTGCAAAACAGGCAACTTTCCAATATAGACAAGAACAGAAGTTCCCATGGTAAAAAACTTGTTACTGTTGTCATTACAGTCTGTTGTGCTATACTCCTATTCCTATTAGCCACAGACGCAAACGAGAAACATGTTTTGCTGTGAACTGAAAACAAGCAGTGACTCCTGCAGCATTTTTCAAAAGCAGCGCTGGAAGCAATTTCCATGATAGGACTCATTTGGTCTCAGAAAAACTGTCCCCTTCTGTCCTATGTACAGAGTTTAGAATAAAAAGGGTCTCGGGTTTGCAGCAGCACTTACCATGGCAAACACCATATGATTTGCTACCATCAATATTCGTCAGGAGTCATAAACAACGAGGTTGTGCTAAGTGTCACATAAGAGTTGCTTCAAGGTAATGAGTCACAGACACAGTGCAGGCTCTGTGTCCTTCACCTCCTCCTCACTCGCACACCCCGACTCCACTGGTGAGGTGCTCAGACCATCTTCTTCCTACGTGGCCTCTCTGGTGTATGCTAATGTGTTAACACACCCACTACAGCTCATGCCTCAGCAGCATCATGCAGGGGCTATCTCCCATTCCTAGCTGCTGATCTTAATGAAACTCGCTGGAACTTAGTATCTTCATGGGCTCCACGCTTTTGTCAGTTTTGGTTGCAATTGGCCAGCACCCGCACAACTCAGTAAGGTGGGAAGGAGACAAGCATGCACTCAATCTCTACTGATTGGTCAAAGTAAGCATCATTCCCTTAGGAGAGCAGATGTCAAGACAGGTCTTGGCGAAGTAAAAGCCCGTTCCCAGCCTTGCCTATTTACTGTGAGAGCACAATCAGCCCACAGAGGCACTTGGTGCTCAGTTCAATTACTGCACAAAGACCGCTACTGGGGTGAGGGTGGGTCACAGGGACAAAGGGCCTAAAGAAAACAGACTTAAAAATCCTATTAAGCACCAATTTAAATTTAGAAGGACTCTTGCCATTTTTATCCCTTTTTGGCCCAGCAGTGTTCTGAAGGACCCTGGTTTTCAAGAGACACAAACTCAAAGGCTTCCACAATATAAATGGCAGTAATAACTTAATCCTGCTTTTGTGCAAGACAATTCTAACCATTTAGAGTCTAGCAAATGCTGGAAGGGTCCATAAGATGCCTCAAGGGAAGAAAAATTGTTTGCTTTGGGTATCTGATCCAAAGAAATCTCTGAAGGCTGCAGAGCACCCTTGCCCAGCTACCATTTCCCCCTGCCAGAACAAGCAGCATTTCAGCAAGTTTGATAATTCTCCCCTGGTTGACATGAAGTTTCAGAAACAAAAGCACAAAACAATACGCTTGGCAACTCCATACAACTGGGGAGTAACAAAATTTTTTAAAGACAGCCCTAAAGACGCATTTAATTTTTGTAACAAAAAGTTCTCAAGAGTGTGAATAGTTGCATTCTGTCTCCCATCCCCTTTACTCAGGCTATGTAGTGAAGGAAAGCTCTTGGGAAGGAGCAGCAGGGGGATTTATGGAAAAAACTTTAAATAATGCAGCAAAATGGAGCAGGTCATCCAGAAGCTCTCATTCCAAATCCGGGACGTAAATAACTGCTCATTTCACCCCACTAGCCAGTAGAGCTGCCTGATCACAAAATGGGCTCCACCTCGAGGAATGAGATGGGAATCAAGGGCAAATAGCCTACACAGAAATGGGCCAATTAGTTGGGACAAGAATAGAACTGAAAGCTTCTCCATGAAGAACCCAGTCACATAGAATCACGGAGCTGCAGAAGCCATGACCTAAAGTACATGCATAAATGGTTAAAAAAACTAGCCAAGTAATTAAACACCATGATGGAGACTTTAAATCCTCCTTTGGCAAAGTTGCCAGGGATTCAGAAGGCAATATTATGAGTCCAAAGCATGAGCTGGACAACCAAGAGATTGAAAGGTGTTTTTACCATAACCCCTTGGAAGGTGGGGAGACACATACACATATACATACATGCTGTCTGGGAAGGTTGCAAAAAATGCTAATGTGACTTTGGAAGGTCTCTGAGATTGTCAGCACTGGGTGGATATAGCAGGGATGGGAAAACAGGAGTCCATCATACTTCTCTTCATTCACCTTGCTTTTTCAAATATTTTCCAAGCTTTGCAACTCAGCAGAGCTGACTGTGACTGCCATGTACCTCTGCAATAGATCACAAGTCTCCTTCTAGGCCCCACATATCCCACAGACAACTACTGAAAACAGTCCTAGGGACATGTAACCTTGCATTATCACCTGGAGAATGTGTTCCTAGCATAGTGCATGATGCTATCGAAGTCATAGGTCTCTCCCAGTGAGTTCACTTCCCCAGCTTCCATCTTTAAAAAGTTGTACTCCTGACCTGTGGTGCCAAACACAAAGGGAAAAATGCAAATCACTTAAAAAAAAAAAGAAAAAGTCTTCCACCTCTGAGCACCTAGAATGAAAGGGATATACTTCTACATTCCAACAAGTCCAGCTGGACATCCAAAACCTCTATTCACCCACTGTTTTGACCCTTATTCTAGGCAAGGACTAGCAATATTTCTTCTTCTCTATCCCAGCTCACAGACCACTATGGGTTTTCCACAAGTCCAGCAAGAAAGGTTTCCACCCACCCAAAAGCCATGTGGAATAACCTGAAGTGCTATTTTACCTTGCTGTATGTTCTCTCTGATGATCGTGACATGTTGGTCCCTGTCAGGCCGTGTGTGCTCATGCCAGAAACCCACCACATGACCCAGCTCATGAGCCACAATACCAAACTTGTCACAGTTCTTTCCAATGGATATAGCCTGAGGGCCCCCTCCTCGGCGGCCCACGTATGAGCAACATCTGGAAAAGAAACCCACAAACCCATGCAGCACATCAGTGAATTGGGGAAGTCTAAGACATAGGAACAGGACATGGCATCTGGCAGGCTCTGGGACAGGCCAGCAGTTGCATATACTACATGTACTTACATGTATGTGTGTGTATGTATAAAGAAAACACATTAAGTGTTTATCTACTTAAGTGTTATCCCAGGCGAAAGAATCCAGAAAGGCTTAGCACCTTCTTCTGAGCAAATACTAAATTATCCTGGCAATCCTTACTGGAAGTGACCAGATGCATCTCTGTGACAGATTCCCCCACGTAGCCATTGGTCTATTCTTACCAGAGCTAGACTTAGAAAGCCATTCATCCATGAGAGGCATGTTTGCAACACAGACAACTGCAGGGAATGTGTGCGTCACTTACCCACATGTTCTGTATGTGAACACAATGAAACTCTCTTCATCAGTTCTCTCCACAAACGTCACACAAGTGTGCTTCTCCCAGTGCCTCATTGCTTGCTTAAAGACAGCTCTTTGGGTTCCTGAAAAAGAAATCAAAGAGCAAATAGTGAAAGACTGGCTTTCCAGAAAATCTCTAACAGACTTTGTCGGGATAGGGGAACAGTCAATCTTTCCAACAGTCTCTATAATACCTCTAGGAATCTGGCACCCACTTCCAAGTACAGCACCAACTTACTGTATCATCCTTTCTTCTCCTTGTGCTTGAGGAATTAATTGCTCTAATTAAACAGGTAGTAAACTTTGTTAAGCACATCAGTATTTCTGCATATAACAAATGTCACCTCATTAGGTAGAGGTCATTCTGTCAGAGCTGCTGGGTGCTCTGATCTGTGCACCAGCTACTCAGTGGTGTGCTAAATTTGCTCTCACAACACAATGTAACGTGACCACATATGGCTTTCAAGACCCAAGAGGAATCTCATGGGTCCTACAGATGCTCCTCAAAACTAAGGCAAAGCCGTCTATCAGGTAGTTTATCTTTAAAGTTAGAAGCATAAACTATATAGGTGTCAGAGGCAATCTCAGGGCAGTGTAAGAAGGTGTAGAGATACACTGATGCTCTGTGCTTGAATGAGGGACAGCTCAGGACTTGAACAGAGCCACCTGAGAAGCAGGGTATTACACCTGTCCCACACCAGCAAGAAGACATGCTGCAGAACCTCCCCTCCCCAGTGAGCAACGTACCTCTAGCAGTCACTCAGCAGCATCTGAAACAGCCACACAGACAGCTGAGACTTGATGCCCCAGAGCAGTACACATCCTCAGCAGCCTTCCCTGCCGTACTACTGCCTTCCCAGCACAGCCTCTGGTACCCACAGGGCTGCAGAGCTGGCTGCCACTCTCGAGAGCCGGGGGAAGGCCAGAAGTACATCAGAAAGGCACTGAGAAGAGCTCCAGGGTGTGACTTGGCTGAGGCAAAACACCAAGCTGAATGCAAGAGACAACTGTGCTACATACAGCAAGAGCTGCTTCTTACACAGTCACCCAAATGGAAGGCTGGCATTACCTACTCTGGACTGGTTAGGGTAGCGGGACACACGTAACACAGAGAACACTCTCTCATCAGGCCCCGAGGGATGGGGATGACTGTTCTCTGACAACTATGGGGGAACAGCTGTGGCTAGCAGGCTATTCAATAGCCTGCCAGGTTGCATGAGCTTCTCCCTTTGTAGGAGGTGAACAGACCCTTCCACCGGGGCTTCACAGACTCCTGGCAGCAGTGTGGGTGCTGGAACAAAGTATATCATGGGAGCCCAAGGGGATAAGGTCTGCTGGATCTAAGTGGGAGATGGTGTCTCCACCATCCAGGAAGAAGCGGCCTGCAGTAAGGCATAGAGCATTTGTCACCCTTGAGTCACAGAAACCAATCCCACGGGGAACCACTCAGCCTCGGAGAGGTGGCATCAGAGCAAGCTGTCTGTCTGCTTCACATGAGAGACTTGTAAGGGATCTGCTGCACCCCTAGAGATATTTTAGTTTGGACAGTGCCCAGGAGATGCTATAAAGAGCCTAAAAAGCGTGCTTTGGAGAGCTCCTCTCCAAAGGAGGACCATGAGGTCAGGAAGCAGAGGGCACAGGGAATGTTCTCCGAGAGGGGATTCAAAAAGCAACCCAGGTACTTCTGCTCCTGCTCTTCCAGCAGCAGAGAGGTTCCCTTTCTGGAAACACAGGGAGTGAGAACAGCTCACAGGTGCTGGCCCCTGAAGCAGTCAAGAAAATTAACTGAGTCACCCAATTACTTCCTGGACTCTACGAGATGAACAATCTCACTGCACACTCCAGTCTCAACCATCCACATGCCCACCCTGCCTCAGGGGAGAGGATTCCAAGGAGTCAGTTGTGGAAAACCTCTGCTCCTGAGATCTCCCACACATTTTGAGATACTCAGCCCTGAGCAAACAGGGAGCAATGTCTTCACTACTGACCAGTGAAATTTCCTCCGATCACATAGGGGATGACCCCCCCTGGCCAGATCCTCTCAGCCCTGGATGTGGTTGCCCTGCGCACTCTGGGGGAAGAGCGTGTATCCACCCCAGACTCATCTTTGTATTCCTTCCTCTTCAGCCTCCTCGCAAGCGCTGTGTTCTGCCTGCCATCTGCAAGACAGAGTAGCAACACTGTTTAAATCCTCTTTAGTTCCACGTGCAGCCCTCAGGTAATACCCTGGAGCTTCAGAAAAACAGAAAAAGCAAGGTGTTAATCCAAACCACAAGCCATAGCCAGACTTGCCAGTGAATTGTTGGGGACTTAGAGATAGCTAATCTGGAGCAACCTGGCCCTTCTTGCCTTGGAACCTCCCTATGCACCATGACAAACCTGTTCTCCTAGGAAAGTTATAAAGGGACAGCCCCCCCACCATCTCTAGCCACCCACTGTCTCCAACAGCAACTTCATAGATGGGGACACAGTACTTAAACAAGGGGAATGGGAGGAGGGAGGTCAAACAGGCCCAGGTGTCACTGTATATTCTCAACCTGCCCTGCTCATCCAGATCTGCAGAGAAAGGTTTGTTCTGGCAGGGTTCGCTTCACAATGGCAAAAACTACTCATTTGAGTTGGCCTTGGAAGAAGAGGACAGACCCCTTAGACTGAAACCTATACTCAAGGCTGTAAAGTATTATATAAAGTGTTTGTTTTCACATGCTAGGTCTCGGGTGATTTGGAAACATTTACAGTAGAGGAGGGATGCCCAGGGTGGAAAAGCTGAGGTATTCTATACTTAGCACAAGTCTCCAACCATGTTGAATCTCTTTAATGAAAAAGAGCAAAAATACAAAAGGGAAAACAGAAACCGTGTCTCATTTCCTGCTAAAAAGGCAGAGGAGTCCTGGCTGTGTGGCACGCGGTGCTGGCCATAAAACCTGCCTGAGGATTCATGCAGGCTTCGAGGCAGGACCTGTACCTTGCCCTGCATCTGTGCTGCTGCAGCTCTGCTCACGTACTGGTTACACCTACACGAGTTGCACTTATAATGTGGTGTGGGTCTGATCCAGCAGAAAATACCCTCCATTCCGAGCTCCCTGACCCCCTGTTTGCTGTGCCACGGGTGACCCCAAACCTCAAAGTAGCCTTAGTCCCGCTGGGCTTTACTAGCATGTGTAAGGACTGTGTAGACACTGTTTCTTAGATAAGCCGCCTGTATTGCACAGCCAACCCATCAGCTGGACCTGGGCAAAGGCATAATAGAGTGCAGAGAATGCTGGCCTAAAGGGAGCTCTCTCTGCCTTGTCACGACAGAGCACTGCTGGTGGTGGCTTCTCAGTGCTGGTGGGCTTCTCTGCTGGTGGGCTCCAGGAGGAGGGATCTAAGATCCAGTCACGGTCTTGTGATTTGTATGGAAATCAGCAAGACCAGTTTTGCTTCCCAAGTCAGGGACATGGGCTGCTGGGTTATGAAAAAGCACAAGTCACACTAAGACCTTCTTCCAGTGACAAGAGGGGCTGCCAAGAGCCTCTTCTCCCATTCATGCCTCCAGCAGCAGCACAGGTAAGCAAACCACTACTGTCAAGGCTGAGGGGATGAAAACAATGGAAAGGAAATTAAGGCACTGCAGGGGGTTGGAAGGAATGAACTTCAAACCCTTCCCCCTGCTTCACCAGATCCAGCCCTTCCCACTGGAGGCCTTGCTCTGAGTTGCAGGACAAAGACAGGAATTTGCCTTTTGTTCCTCTTCCTCCTGAGCACTTTCCCAGCATGCTGGCTGCACCCAGCATTTCAGATGCTGCCCCATCCCTAAACCAACTGCTAGACTCTCTGAGGTTGGGGGTCCCCACAACGAAATAAGGGCCGCCCTCCCCTTCTCTGCATACACATATTCCACATGGAGGTACTGCTGGGGCGTTACAAGGGCCACAGCTGCAAGAAGGGAGAGGGTCTCAAGACACAAGTAATCTTCTGTATACCTGTCTCCCAGTCACAAACTGCTCCTGGGGCTGCCCAAAATCTCTGTGAATTTGCACACAGACAGGTCCTGCCAGCAAAGCCAAGCAAGGTCTCATCTGCCCCACATTCTCCCATACGTGGTGCAGTAGGAGGTCTGCACAGAGGACCCTGGGTCCACACTTCTGTGCCACCATTGCTTCCAATTCCTCATCAGCAGCAAACCGCCTTGGACAAATTCTCCACACCAGTCCCACAACAGCTCTTGACTGCTCTTAATTCTTGCTATACATGTTCTTCCTTTAACACCTTCAATTTGCAGCGGGTCCTTGGAAAGGCTTGGCACACTCTCCTAGCAGGGACTTGGGCAGAGCAGGCAGCAGATGCCATATCACCAGGGGACAGAAGAAATCCAGGCAAGCTTGAAGAAGCACTGCTTACAGCCATTGCCAAGTTGGGTGTATAGAGAGGGTTTCTTCAGTGAAAGACAAAGCCATGCAGCCTGTCTGATGTTTAGTCTACCTGGACATAACCTCTCTTGCTGACTAGTACTATTGCTAAGCTTGGGATAGTCAAGGTCCTTTCTAAAATCCCCCCTCTGCCTCCATGATGAGCAGCACTCAGAGGTTTCTGTCTGCCAGCTGTGGGTGGGAGACTCCTTACACTGCCCACAGCCTAGGCAGCACTCTGCGTCTGCAGTGTGCCATGAAACAGCACCTCCTGCTCTCTCAAGCTCACTCAGGGGTCTCCCAGCCTCATCTGGCCAGCAGAGACAGCCCAGCTTTGGGCCAACAGCAGCACCAGCCCACCTCTCAGTGGAAACGGGCAGGCAGAAGCACCTTCCTCAAGTGCTTCTGCACACTGCTCCACTGCCTCAGGCCTGCCAGCAGCTCAGGAGACATGAGCAGCTCCAAGGAGGGAATGAATACAGCACTAGGCTATGAACACAGCAGTGATGAGTGTGAACATGCCCCCATGGGGTGGGCATGCCACCTGCTGCGTGGTCTTTCTGCCTCAGTGCTTCTATTTATACAGGGGAAACAGTAGTCCCTCCTGCATGCAGTGACTCGCAATCATCTTGTACAGAGCAGGGCAACCCTGGGGAAACGCCTGAAGATTGGAGGTCTGGACTGATCCTGTAAGCAATACGTTGCCTATATGAGTGGGAGAAGCCAACTGCAAAGCTTGGCCTGGGTGACAGCCCTGCTTCAGGAGACCAGAAGCTTAAACTGGTTTAGCTGAAATATGCCTATAGCAGGGAGCAGACAGATAGCATTACACTCTCTGCCTTGGAGTAAAATGGTTTTGCTGGCCTGGGGACAGTCATGGCTACCTGTACGTACTGAGTCTTGTTGGGACTCAGTTAACTTTCCTCGTAGCAGCCCATAAGGTACTATGTTTTGCATTTGTGGCTAAAACACTGCTGATAGCACACCAGTGTTCAGGCTATTGCTGAACGGTGCTTGCACAGTGTCAAGGCTTTCTTTTTCTCACTCTGCTAAGCCCTCTCCACTCCCCGAGCAAGTAGACATGGGATAGGCAAGAAGTTGGGAGGAGATGCAACTGGGACAGCTGACCCAAACTGGCCAAATGGATACCTCACATGTCATCATGCTCAGCAACTAAAAACTGCGGGGTTTTGTCTTCCAGGGTAGCCATTGCTCAGAAACTGGCTGGCCATCAGTCTGCTTGTGGCTGGAGGTGAGCAAGTGCCTTTATATCACTTGGGTTTGTGGTGGTTTTGTTTTTTTTTTTCTTTTTCCTTCACTTATTAAACTGTCTCTATCTCAACCAATAAAGTTTCTCACTTTTGCTGTTCCTGCTCTCTCACCTATCCTGATGGAGGAAGGGGATAGTGACTGAGCAGCTGTGTAGGTANGACAGCTGACCCAAACTGGCCAAATGGATACCTCACATGTCATCATGCTCAGCAACTAAAAACTGCGGGGTTTTGTCTTCCAGGGTAGCCATTGCTCAGAAACTGGCTGGCCATCAGTCTGCTTGTGGCTGGAGGTGAGCAAGTGCCTTTATATCACTTGGGTTTGTGGTGGTTTTGTTTTTTTTTTTCTTTTTCCTTCACTTATTAAACTGTCTCTATCTCAACCAATAAAGTTTCTCACTTTTGCTGTTCCTGCTCTCTCACCTATCCTGATGGAGGAAGGGGATAGTGACTGAGCAGCTGTGTAGGTACTTGGCTGCTGGCTGGGGTCAACCCAGCACACTATACAAGGCAAACCCACCCTTGCAGAGAGTCCACCAGCAGCAACAAATGCAGATGCCCGGGGCTCCTAGACATGGAGGCACACACATGTACACAGGACAAAATGTGGGTTTACAGGGGATAAAAAAAGTAAATAAAAGATACCCAAAGATCTGGGTGGGGTACCACATTACCCTTTTTAACTGCTTTGTTACTACGATCCGTTGAAGTGGCATTCTCACTTGACGCAAGAGACTGTTCTCCCAGGCCTCCTGCAAAGGAAAAAGAGCAGAGACACATCTCCTGGTGAATAGGCTGGCAGAGCTCCGACATGGGAAGGACAGCAGCTGTCAGTGATGCCATTTGTGGGTCTGCAGCCACAGTAACTGGCTGCTTTCCCTGTACAAGGAACAAGGACTAAGAGCCTGATAAAGCCGGTCTCTTTTCCTGGATTTGTTCCTAGCTTACAGCAACACCTTGCAACTCATTACCATCCTGTGCCTTAGTTTTTCCATATCCTGAATTGGCAGAAAGTCTCTTCTAGGGAAGGCTAGTTCCATGGAGATTTACTGAGAATAGGAGCTATACTATTACTACCATCCTCCTGTAAGTACCACTATTAAATCTCACATTAAAAAAGGTACACTGTCAAGGCAAAGAACGATCTACATTCAGACCAATAAGCCCTGTCAACTCTTACACATCTGGCCTGAATTCAGCTTCACCTGAAAATAAAAGTCCTTCTCTGCGATGCCAATACCCACCAGCTACCAAAGCAGGAAGAACTGTGTAATGTTAGCTCCTGGGTATTTCTTGTGCCTCAGCCAGCGCCAGCTACCCCTTCCCTTTGGAACAGCGCCTCCAGGCACACAGAGGTCCTCAACCTGGCCACAGAGATGGCTCTCTCCAGCTAAGGCACGGAAACAAAACTGGTCGGTCCCACTCTGATTGCCTCCTTGCCTGGCTTTCCTATTTCCTCCATGGAAAACTGACTCATGATGTTCCCATGATGCGCAAGACATCAGCATGCTGGGGGAGGGATTTGGCTGTTTGATGTCACAGCTATTGGGCACAGAAACCACCGCAATTCCATGGCATCTTGGTACCAGTGGTGTGCCTAACCTTCTCCTTTCCTTCAGAGAGCTGCTTCTTCTCCCCACCAGTGTGCTACAGCAGAGCATTGCTGGCAGCAGGGTGCAGGGGCTGCAGAAGCAATTCCACCAGGTTAGGCTCTCGGGCACACCAAGAGGGCTGAGGGGGCTCAGTGCATCCAGAATCCTCTGCTAAAAGATGAAGACTCAGGGAGAGATCCTAGCTCTCCAGAAAAGTCACAGTGCTAGGGAATGGAGATAGAGACCTCTATCTATAGCCCCTACTGGTTGTTTAACCATTAAGGCACCATGATATTTACCAATAGTCCAGTACTTGATTTTAGTTTTCCTGATGTATGACACAGAAATATGATCTTCCCTCACTACTGGATCCATTCCGCCACAGAAAAAGATGTAAAGTGTCACCCAGTGCCAGAAACTGATTTAAAACCAACAATAATTTGTCCACTGAGGACAAATTTTTTTTGTTGCAGAGGCATACAGAATAGCTCTGTTCACTGTAAAAAGGAAAATACCAACTGTGTAAACTCACCTATGCTGCAGCAAGCAAACTGAGATCTCTCTCCCTTACACAATGTTAGCACTAAAGTCTGATTTCTACAAGCATCATTATGTCCACCCTGGCACCTACAATCCTAAGGGCTACAGACAACCCTCCCATGAGCAGCACGTAAGAGAGAATCACAACCAGGTAAACACAGAAGGAGGACTGAGTTCCACTCCATATTCACTTGGCTACTGGGCTAGCAAGGTGCCAGATGCAGTGAAGTTCTGAATGTCCACAGGCAGCTCATCGATAACTGCTTTAATCAAAACAGGCTTTAGAGCATTGGCAAGACCCTGAATCCCACATCTGCTGTCTTGATTTTGTAAGTATATTTTTCTGTTCACAAAATATTTTCTAATCTTTCTTCCCACCACCACCATCTTCAAGTTCCCCTAAAATGCTTCTTTCTAAGCTAACTCCCCCAATACTAGCCAGCAAAGTGAAAAAAAAAAAAAACCCAAAACAAACCCAACAACAAAAACCCCAACAAATCCCCAAAACTCTGAGAGGCTAAATACTTCAAAATGGGTAAAGAAGCACAAGTATTTTCACAATATTGGTTTTCTGTGGTATTTTTCAGCTTCTTTAAAAAGTCTAAATGAATAAAAATTTCATGGTGCTTAACGACAAAATCCACCCAGGGATCTGCTGATTGTCCCACCAAGGAAGGTGGGGCAAAAGGATGGAATCTCCAACGTGAGATGCAGGTAACTGTGTACCTCAAAGCCTCTGAAGGCTTGTTTAGACGTCTGTTGCCTATGTGCAAAAAATTACATATGAATTTCTAAAAAAAAATCAGCATCCGGACGTTTCAGTAGGTGCAAATCTTCACAGTCTAAACCAGAATTCTACAAGGAAGGGGCTTGGGACGTTTCAGCGTGCCTGCTCCAGCCTCTTGCTACATTAGTAACCTGAGCTACACCAAATGCAATCTTCCAGAAAGTGTTTTAAGGTCTTGGGATAACTTTCAAATTTTGGCCATCTCTTAAATGCAGGTTGACCAACAATTACACAGTGCTGAGATCTGAATTCTATGTAGTACCAGCAGCTGCTGAGTGTGGGGAGGGAGGGAGTATTAGGAGATCATTCATCAGCAAGACGACCTTGAGGACAGGGACAGTAGAAGAAAAATGCAGTGAAAGGGACAGAAAAATGGTTGGAAAATGGGGGAGGGGGAAGAGAGTACAACAAGGGTCTTCTTTCTATAGCTGTCTGTCTTCCAGGTTTCCTGGGCTTTCCGTTTTGCAAGGTCCAACTCGGGAACGCCACAGAAGCCAGAGAGCAACTATACAGAGTATAGAAACCTGGGCAGCAAGCCACTGAACAGTCACAGACACAACACAGAAAACCAGCCCAGCATCTCTTTGGCAGGAAAGCTCTCCGTGGTGACTGTAGTAGGAGAGAGAACTCAAAAAACACTGCCTAGAGCGAGAAAGCACCACATGCGAGACAGCAAGGTGTATAACGGATAAATAAAACATGCTTTGGGACTACATTCACAGCCTTAAAAAGGTGGTGTTGTCCCCCTCCCTCCTTCCCCATCTTGTTATGGTGGCTCCCCTGTGAGCAGAAGGGAGGCTGAACAAGCTGATCTCTGCAGAGGTATTAGCAAGAGCAAGTTTCTACATTCCTGGTGGCAAGGTAAAGCAGGAAAGGCATGATTAACCACCATATGCAGGAAAGGGAGATACTGTTAGTCATACAGCATTGCTGGATGCCGTGTGGACACTTTCAACAGAGCTGGACATCTTCCAGCCCCTGAACCAGTCTTGCTTTGCCAGCTGCAAAACTCTTCTTTTTGCTCTGGAGCTGGCTTCTCATAAACTCTTCTCCAGCCCTCCACGGGGGCAAGGACAGAGGAAAAGGTACATCTCTGACGCCCTGGAGGAGGGCTAAGAGAATGGGATCAAATTCTACCTCTTTGACATTACACCAATATAAGTAGAATGTCAGGAAAGGGACAATGAAAGACATCAATGAAAAAACCCAGAGGAAAGTAAAATAGTCAGAGACTCAGCTGGCTATAGGTTAAAGCTTCCTGGTCCAAGAGATGCACTAAATCAGGGGATTGTCTCCCAAAGGAAGTGCCATGATTTAACAGAGCTTGACTGGACAAAAGCCACTAGATGTGTGAACAGGAACAAGCCTGATTCAACAAGATGGATTGCTCTGAACTCTAACACTCTTTTCCAGCCTCAATGTCCCATCCTAAGATTTCCCTTTGTTTTCTTTCATGCCCAGTCCTCGTCACTTCCTTAAGCCCAATCTCAACAAAAGTTCCTCTTCTCAGCTAAATTTTACATCCCCAGGACTTCTTACCCTCCCGAAGTATGCTATTCTTCACACAATATCCCATTCCATTTAAAGGAAACCCCAACCAGCCATTCACCACCAGAATTATTAAGGCATGTGGTCTTTGCTGAAGCAAAGGATAATTTTGTATTTCTAAATAAGTGCAGCTTGCTTCCAGTCACAAACAGATCGCTTCTTAATTGAACTTGGGAGGTGAATTATATGGTGAATTAGGAAAAAAGAACAACTCTGCATTTAGTGAATTGTTCTCCCAAGAAGGAACTGTATGGGATTGAATTGCAAATGATGGCACCAAACCCTGCAGCCGGGCCCCCTCTCCTGCACCCGAGCTGCTGACCTCTGCCGTGCTGCAGTGTCATTTGCGCAGACTGCTTTTCCAAGCCGTGAGCACATTCTTTCCCAGAGATCAGTGCGAGCCTTGGTTTCTTATGCAAAGGAGATGTTTGAATAAACTAGTGTGACTAATGAAATCTACAACATCTTTGCATATTTTGCTTCATTGTAGCCGATGAAAAGGGAGAGCACTACACAAAGGCCAGATATGGGTGTGTAGATATACCGGATATTTTCAAACACTACTAACCTCACTAGCACACACAGGGAGCACCCACACCCTTCTCTCCTGCAAGAGTGTTTCTGAATCATACGTGAGACTTTTGGAAGATCCTGTTACGATTCTGCTTAAGCTTTTACACATTTCCTGTCCTTAGGATCCCTAAACGTATCCCAAAGATTAAAGTGACTTGGCATATATTTAGCCCTCTCTTCTGATTCTTCCCAAGAGAAGGTTAATGCATGATCCTAGCAAAAACAAAGATAAGTAACTGATGTGCCATAATCAATAAATAAGGAAGCCAATAAATGCACCTTGCATCTGGAAGGAGCTGCGTATAGGTTTCAGGCAACATGCAGGTCCTGTTGCCCCCTCAACACATTCCTGAAGTTGCACCTCTCTGTCGGTCTATCCTGTCATCTCCAAGAGCAGAGCATATTCCAGCATTACTGCTCCAGAGCATGAAACGCACGCCTATGTACTGAAGTTTATTATCATTAGAAACACTGAAGAGGAGAATGGAGATTTTCAGTTTGACACAATGCTCCCTGGAAAGCCAACAGAGTAATAAAAAGGCAGGCTTTGTCTACCGCTTACAGTAACCTGTAATGAGACGAACAAAACAGGACTGACTTTTCTGGTTTTTAATGTATATCCAGCAGTTAACGATCCCTCCAAGATCACTTTCATCCTCAGTAATTCCCACCTGCTGCTGTGCCAGGGCAGAAATCTCCTTTCTCCAGCCTGACTGTTAAAGCTTTGTCTGCTTCTCCCACAGCCAGGGACGATCCAGAATTTGTTAGATCATGCCTTCGTGCAGGCAGCTGTACTAGATCTCCTAAGCTCTTTTAACTCCCACATTTTTGTGATTCAAACCTCGCTAATAATTTGTCCTGCTTAACAGCTACTTAACAACTGCTGGACTCCGTAACTAAATAACTCCGTTTCTGTGCACAACCTGGCAGAGAACACACAAGAGATTCTCGGTCCCGGCTGGGAATATTTCATCTTCTACCTACGGTATGCTTGTACAACAACTCGCTTTTCTGTTTCCCACAGACCAGCACCACCAAGGGAGCTTGGCTGACTGAAAGAAACATCCAGTAGCTTAAATGCACCATAAATTTGAGATAATTCACTACGTTTGCAACCCTGGCTGAAGAACAGGTGCCTGAATTGTTTGCAGGAACGAGATAGGCAGCCTGAAGTGGTAGGTAAGGGTCCAGCAAAGCAGAAAGCAGCAGGCTGCAGCATCACTGGGAAGAAGGCAGTTTCACCCACTCTTCCAAAAGAGGAAAACAAAAATCCAGTTTTGTTAAAAGAAGCCCAAGTTGTTCAGCTGGAACCAAAAGAGAAGACACCATTTTAAGAGAGAGAGAGAACGCAAAAGCACGCCATCGAAACTATACTGTTTGCAGTTTCCTTGTACCACTAGCACAGGATAAAAGATGCGTAACCTGCTGAAAGAGCAGGAAGCAGACTCCATTCAGTAGCCATACTTCCCACAAGAGAGGGTGGGACTAGGAGAAGTAGTAATATATTGGACCTGAAAACGTGTCTTCTACAAGATGCAACTTAAACTTGAAGGTATTTATTGCTATGCATGCTCTAATTTTGGGTTGTTTGTGTTGTTTGCTTTTTTTTTTAAATCCACGTTGTCTGAACCACCAAAGAGGGGGCAATCAGATCCCTTAATAAAGTTTCTGTGCTTGCTTCCACTTGATCACAAGCCATGAGGAGCTTCTTGTCTGAAAAAGAGGAGGAAAGGTAGGTAAAGCAGCTAAGCAGCCTGTTGGTGAACTGGGATGCACATAGTAGGCCTAGAAATACCCACCACCCTCCCACTGAGTCCCTGTAAGACATCAAAGCTGCTTGAGAGGAAGCTGACTCCTAAAACATTTTAACACCACCTGCCTTCTAGCTTTTATCTGAAAACACTACTCTGGGGCCAGATGAGTTACCCACCTGAAAGAAAAGGAGAAACATCAGTCTATCCTGAGATACTTCAAGCTTCATTTTCAGACTATGCCTATCCAGAATTTTAGACTAAAATCCAACAGGAATTGTAGGCGTCTGAAAAACTGCAGTTTGAGAAGACAAAATGTTCCTACATGGGAAGTTGGATAGGATGAAGCTTGCAACATCTCCCTTTTTTCCAAAGCGGAAAAGTTCTCATTAAAATCAAAACCTCCCACCTTCAGAGCAGTTCCGAGCCAGGATAATTTTTCCTCTCCAGACCAACGAAGACCCTCTCTGTGTTCACTGGATCTCCTCCTCCTTCTGCAGTTGCTGCCCGCACAGGGGAAGCGCTCCATAACTGAACTTGGAAGGTAGCTAAAACCACTACTTTCATCACCTCCGTTGAGGACAAAGGAATCCCTAGTGAGTGCTGAGGATTTTGCCAGCTTCTCCTGTTTTTCTGATTCAGCAGAGAATAACTTGGCTGTATGCATAATTATCTGGTCTTATGCAGACTGAATCGCAGCAAGACTTTTTCTATTATGTCTTACTGTGGAAGAAAGGCCATTTCAGAGCTGGGACACAACCAGGGAAAAAAGCCTCATAAAATACATTTTTCAAAAAATTATGAACAATTTCACTTCCCCTGCCTATGCCTTGAAACACCTCACTTTCATACTCTCAATCGATACATACACTACGCTCATGCCACAGCTTAAGAGACTGCATTTCAAACAGAGGCTACAACAAAGCATCAGCAAAACCAAGAAGCGCAGGTAACATTAAATACTCATCACTGAGCTTCAGTTCTGGGAAACTCTGTCGTATTGTGACCATCAGAGAAGCTTCTGGAAGAACAGCATAAGTCAAACCTGATGTTACATGCTGCTTTTTAACCTACTCATTAACCAGTGGTCAACAAGTTTTTAGCGCAGAAAAAACACTTTATTGCACTGGATTTTCTAACCACAGAGAAAGTGATGATTTTATTAAAACAAGCTCTGCTGGGAAAACACATTCAGAATGCGGAACAGATGTTTCCCAGAGCTGGTGGAGAGTCTATAGCAAAAACCCTTCATAAACCCCAGGGCCCTGGGGATCTGAGCAAATGATTTGAGATAGATCCTTCAGCATTTCCTGGCAGTGGAATAGCTGAAGTTCCCTCAATTTACTTAAAGAAAAATAAATTAAAAAAAGAAGAATCCTGAACCCCAAATTCCCTGCAGGAATCTGTTTTTCATATTCAGAGTAAGCTGACTAGCTGCAATAACTCAGGAGAGTCCCAGGGTCCAGAGGCTTGACAAGCAGATGTGTCATCTCCGCATCAGCTCTGCAAATGCTTGCGCGGGACAAGGACAGTGGCCTCCCAGGGAAGTTCACGAGAAGAGGAAGGTGAACAGAGCTAAGCAAATGCAGAGCTGCCACAAACATGCGCTGCAAAAGCACCAAGCCCTTCTGCTGGCCAGCCATGTTTGGAGCAGCACAGCAGGCAGAGCAGAAGCGTGGGCAGCGCCATTCCCCAACACCCCGTTTTCTCCCTGGGCACACCCTGCTGTTCTGGAAACGGCACCGTCATTTTTATACTGTGAAGCATCTTTTTCAAGAAGGTGTTGCAAGAAACAGGACAACCTGCCTTAACCTCTCCACTAATCTTTCAACCAAGAGTCAATGCTTAAGTGATCAGTGCTCTCCGGACAGAAGAAAGGAGTAAGAAGCCTGGAAGGGGCCTTTTCCTACAGGCTGTAACAACCACCTCTGTTCTCTGTGGGAAAAAGACAGACTGATAAGAGAGAAAAGAAAGAAGAAAGTTACCTACAGCTTGTGTCACGTCACTAATTTCTTCCAGTGTGAAACAGTCCTGCAATAGTCTCTGGCTTACAGCGCTTTTACTGGAGCAAGCGGAAATTAAAAGCTATAGTGAGTACACAGGTACTTTGGCCATGTGCATGTCTCTGCTGTACGGCCAGGTCCCCCCACACAGCATGGAACTTCTCCCCTCCCAGCGCATCAAAGCGCCAACTAACACCAAAACGTGTAGCACCAACTACCCCCCGACCCCGCTGCACTTGATTTCTCATCACTCTGATGGATCAAGATCTACTTCTAACAGAAGTCTGCCTCTCCACTACACTCCTCTCAACTCACAATAATCCTCCTCCCTCCCTGAAAGGAAAGGAAAAGAGAAGTGAACTTGCAGGTGATAAGGAAACTGAGAGCGCTGTTTGGGTTTGCCCACTGCTGTTCCAGCAGGCAGTACAAATTCCCCCTCCTGCTAACATCCCTTCCCCTGTGACCTGCACAGCCTAATTGCTTCAGCCTCACTCTACTCTGGGCCCTTTTGGGCACGGCCACGCACAGCTCCAGTGCTGCCCTGCAGCATCCCCCTGCCCTGACCCATGTTCCAGCTGGGGGCTCCCAATCAGAGCCCTGGGCTCTCCGCAGCCTGGCCAGACCACTCCCCCCACTCAGCCTTCCTAATCCTTTTGTTTTCCCCCCACCTTGTTTATACTGGATAAAAATTAACTCAAAATGAAAACACTGCACGGGAAGGTAAATTATGTCCGAATGCAATTAAAACTCCTTCCACGGAGAGCATGTGGTGCCAGCACAGAGGCCTTTCTTCCAGCTTGCTTTCTGCCCGGATATTCAGGTGCTCCCAATCCTGGAGATTTTCGGTGCCTTCTTACCCCCCAGGAGCCAGCACCATGTTTATCAGGCAGTTAAGCACCCTAAGCAGGTATAGCAGAGACACCCCGTCTGCCTGGTTACCTGCCAGCTCTACCACAGCTCCTTTAAGGGACACTCCAAACTGATTGCCAACAGCAGGGAAACTGAGGCATGAAGTAGGGCAAGTGGGGCTTGAAAAGCTGTGGGAGCACATGCCAAACGCGGCCACTGCTGGGTAGCCTTAAGGCCACCTCCAGCCCCATGGTCAAACAGATGCCCGAATCATTTGCAGTCATTAAAGATACAGTGGGGGAGCTGGGGGCTAAGTGGCAGAGGAGCTTTCCTCTCACCGAGAGCCTCTGGCAGAGAAGCTCCCCTGTCCATCCCAGGGACGGCTGCAGTTCGGGGCAGGAGTCAGGTCTGAAACCTGCCCTCTGCCACAAACTGACTCCAGGATTCGGAAATGCCATCAACTGCAAAAAGAAGAGTGGGTAATCCCCTCCCCAGCACAGCTTTGTACACCTCACGCTATCTTCTCTGCTCTGGGAAGCGAACAGCAAGATAATCTGAATATTTCCTTTTGCCCGGAGAAACTTGTTACCCGTTCCCCAGGGCTGTCCAAGTCACCATCTGGCCTCGGAACTATAGCAGCAAACACAGACCAGCATTTCAGCCTAAAACTAATTTGCTTTCTTTCCCCACTTGACAGCTGAATAAATACTTTGTCCTTGCCATTTGAAAAGGGGAGCTGCAGCGAAGGGGTTTTTGTCCACTGTAGCTACAAGCACCAGCGTCCTTTCCAAATTAGGCCTGAACAAGCAGCTCAAAGTGAACACATTTATTCCACAAATGTAACCCCTTTCTGTTCACAATCAACCACGAGCAGTTTACAACTTCTTCTAATTTATTTGTTGTTTGCTATCATCCATCAAGCCATTTTGGCCACTGATTATTTCTTGGACCTGCCAGCTATTTTGCTGAATGGGGTAAGCAACATTTATTTTGTGGGCACAGCAACATCCCAGCTTGAAAGGAGAGCGCCTGAGGGTCAAGGTATCCAAGCCAGCCTCACGGAGTGACCATCCTGCAACGACGGCTCTCAGAGCTCATTAGACTCTTTCACTGACCATTTCTGCCTCCAAATTCATTTGTTACAACACTCTCGGAAACGACAAGGCAGCCTACGCAGTTGAGGCAAATTCAATTTTTCATTTGAGCAAGTATTCCAAGGAAATCAGACATTTGCCCAGCTCTGAAACAAATGCACAATTTAGGCAATGCTGCATTTAGTGGCTAAGCACTGTCAAATTTTACAATTAGAGTAATGGATTTAACTTCCAATGTAATTTCCATGTGGATAAACTGATCTCCTCAAGTACATTTGTCCATGTGCTCCCTGCATCACAGTTATTTAATATAAAGCTATTTAATAACCTCCACTTAAACACAAAAGACTATTCAGACTAGAGCAATCGAGAGCAAGACAGTTGCAAACAGAAATCAGATGTTAGAAATGCTCTACATGGTGACTACCCCAGCTCCTTAAAGGGTTAATAATGCCATCTAGCACCAACTTCCAGGTGCTAGCGATGTGCCCAAAAGAGAACATAGGGGATGCGGAAAGCAGTGGGGCTGGGAGCCAAAATCAGGCAAAAGTCAAGCAGTGAGCAGCAGGGCTTCAGCATCATCCGTGCAGCAACACTGCTGCAGCTACACCCAACGCTGATGGTGGCACCGCATCGAACAGGAAGCGGCTACAGAAACAGGCTGTTTGGAAGCAGCTTCAACAATGGCATCAACATATATAGTTTCTGCAGATGTCTTTGGGTGCTTAAAGAAAGTTAATTGCTCATTAACAAAATTCAGGCTGATTAATTTCTGATGTGCAGCATTTGACAAGAGTGCTGCTGAGTTACTGCCTTCCTGGCTGGTTTCTGAAAGAAACACATGAATTGGGCTCACAGGATAAACACAACCAAAGTTTCCACTAAGAACGAATAAGTGGCAGAGTTTGAAATAGCTGGGGATTTTCGTTACAATGGAGAAAGCTTTATTGCTTGTGTGGATTAATTTGAGCAATATTGCAGAGCTCGTAAAACCACTAAAAGAAAAAGTATGTAGGGCTGAATGTTGGCTGCACAGCAGAAATAAAACCACTTATTTTGACAGGCAGGAGGCCACCATCCAGAAAACTTGATTTCAGGGAACACTGCATTTACAAAACAAACTTTGTGGTGCATATGAATGACCATCTGCCATCAGGAACCTAGACAAGAGGAAAAAAAATACATCTTACTCCACGGGAAATGCAGAGCAAGTAGTAGGGCTGTGTCATTCAGGCTGTGCTCTGGCAAGGCCAGATGGTATCTTCACCAATTGCTTGGGACTTCCTTTACCCTGCACAGCAGGACTTTTATCACAAGCAAAGGGGAAAGAGGAGATATTATTTCTCTTGTGACGAGTGAAACATTTCTCTGCTTGTCACAACCCGAGTTTGGAACACTGTCTGAAGGAACACTGCAAGCTCCACTGGTCCCAACTGCTTTTGAAGCAATGTGTCATACTGGAAAGACCCTAGTCCAAAGACAATCGTAGCCTGAATACTTTTTGGTGGGACAGGTGGAGCAGAGACTCTAGCACTTCTCGTTGCTACTCAGGGACATCACAAGCAGCACCTCACTGCCTAAGGAGGCAGTGGACAGCCCTCCACAACACTAACATGATGCTGACTCAAATGTTATCTAGCACTCAAGGACCACTCTCTCTCCTGCATCATACTTCAAGGCCACACAGGGACTGTCCAAAACACAGCAAAAGTAGGAACAAAAACCACATTGGGAAGCAGGGACAAGAGTAAGACGGCATTTGAGACAGCTCTCTGTGAGCATCACCTAAGGGAGAGGTCTGAAGAGGCAAGTAAAGAAAAGAAGGAACTCCCTTTGGTGAATATAGAAAGGGAAAAATGGCCAAACACAGCGAACGCTCTCCAGTCAGGGGGCAAGGTGAAACTGCCTCCTGAGGCAGGAGAATACAGCCCTCTGGGCAAGGGGGAAAGGGGTATGGGCAACCCAAGGATGAGTGGGAATCTCTAAAACAAGTGAGCTGAATGTGCAACACACAGGAGCTGGTGGAGTGAAGAAATCAGAAGAATCCCTCGCACAAACAAGGGCAGGAACAAAGAAACAAACTGCTGCTCTGCATCTCTCTTGTGCCCCATCATTGAACAGCTAGGGGAATTCTGCCTTACTGGAAGCAAGCAGAGTGGAAAGGGCAAAACAGCCCAGCCAAAAGCACAGCGCTGGCCTGTGCTGCGCTTTTGGAAGCGTAAGACACAAAGCCCTGCAGAGCAGAATCCGTGCCTGTGAACTGAGCTGCAGCTCACTGGATGGGCTAGCAGACGTGCCACGCAGCAAACCCACAGGGCTCTAGACCCAAAGATTGCATAATCACCCCACGGGTACTCTCTGTCAGATCAATCCAGTAGCCGCTGCAGGATGAGAACAGGGAGACATGCCTGACAAGCCAGCTTCCCCACTCCTGACAGCCACACTGTCCTGACTCAGGACTGCTTCTCCAACCTTCCAAGGGAGATCTGTCCTCTTTGCACCTATACACCTCCCATGCTTTGGCACCTTGACTTGATCATCTTCTCTCCTCTCCTATCATCAGGCAGCAGACTAGCAGACTGTTCCTGTGACTAGCTAAAGGGCATCCCTAACATCAGCAATTAGAGAGAAAAACCCCTCTCAACATTTTCCAAAAAGGACTTCAAGTTGGCACTCAGGAATCAAAAAAGAAAAGCATTTGGAGTGAAAATATCAACCTTAAAGACTAGCATTTGCTAGCAGGAGACCCCTATCTACAGGGGGAAGTAGAAGGTTCATCAACAACAGCCAGGGATCGTGGGCTTTCTAGGCAATTATCTTTATGATGGAGAAAATCAGGCATCTCTGAGAAGGTTGCAATAGGATTGCAAGACTCTGGGCTGGAAGGAAAACACAGTATCTGCTTTTCTGCAAAGAAAAGATCACTGGCTTATTGCACAGAAATGTGGAATTGGGAAAGGGGGTAATTCAGAAGAGCAGTGTCAACAGGAGCGCTCTCACCTCTACCTGATTCTTCTGAAAGGGAGCTCCTGCCTTGCCTTGGCGAGCTACAGAACTACGGGAAATTCATTTCATAGTTATCTGCTCTGGTAAAACCCCTGACTGAATGGACTTAAGAAGGTAAATGTTGGGGCTAGTCATAGGAAAATCACTTGGCACAGCTAAACAAACCTCAGCATCATGCCAAGCATCAGGCATTTGGCACCTACCTTTCCGCAGAGTGGGTTGAGGCTCCTCTTCCTGTTAAGAGGCTGCATGGACTGCAAAGAGACATCCCTAGAGTGCACGCCATGTGTTGTGGAAAACTGAAAGGAGGTATGCAAACAGATGGACAGAGCCTTCAGACGGGTCTCTTGGAAAAAAGACGTTCCTCTACCCACAGAAGAGGAAGCAACCTTCACTAAAGATTTCCCAGCGGAAGAGCAGACTCCTGTAGTGAGTTCACAGATGTGGGTTATGTTACAGCACGTACACTGTAACTGGCCAGTTACAACCAACACAGCTCAGATTAAGTTAGCACAACCCATAGATATGCTCTAAGTCAAAATGAATTAAAGGTTGGTCCCAGGCAGCTCTGAACCCAGCGATACTGAAATCCACCCCTTCTACCCTGAACCAAGTGCCACTGAGCAGATCACCAAACACAAGTTACAAGGGAAAAACAGCTCTGAGCTTGGCAGGCACATGCCAACTCATCTGAATTTAATCATCCCTCCTTCAAATCCGTACATCAGATCTTCCCTGTAATCTCAGTCAGTCATGGTCTAAATTCTCTGCATTTCGCATTGTTCTGGAAGCACATTTTGCGCTACCTTCAATTTCACTAGAAACACATCAGTAGCATCAAAGAGGACTTGGAAGTAATGTGCAGCACTACTACTGGCCCCAGCCCCTAGACTGAGCAACCTCTCCCAAAGCGAAGGGGCAGAAGTCCTGCTCAGGACTGCTTCCAGCACCTTAAGCATTCCACTGGGGGAGAAGTCTTATTCTCCACCCTGAGGCTAAACAGGGCTAAACTCTCAGCAGGACAGCTGCACTGGAGCAACCTGTCCTGCAAGCAATCCCAGCTCAGGCGGGAATCAACGCCTTGCCTCCAGCACCTAACCAGAGCACAGCAAAACATGTTTCAGGCACTGAGAGCCCACCACAGGTGAAGGAAAAGCTGCCATGTAACTCCAAAAGCACTGCCTCCATCCCCTCTGTGCCATGCAGACTTTCTGGCATGCACCCACACAGGACTGCACATTCTTCTGCTCCCTTCCAGATCTCTTCAAGGTTTTCCTCCACGCCTCACAGTGGTTTACGCACATTGCGCTGGAATCTGCGATTCCTGGGTTGTTGTACTACAGAGAAAAAAAAAGCTACAAGCCCGCCCTGAAACAGGAAGAGTCCCATGAAACAAGGTGACCACAGGCAACCCAAAGCAAGGAAAAGCAAAGCAGATGTGGGCCTTGTGCAGATCTGGTGGAGCAGCGGAGCAGCTGCCTGCATTTCCACGGCACACTAAAGAACAGTGGAGCTGGCGTGTGCCAACAGACCACCTCCCTGCTCTTATTAAGAAAAGGTTTAATGCAGAACTCCTGTCTGGCTTGTTTGCCACAGAACAACTTGCATGAATGTGCTGTCAGAGCCTCCAGCCATTGACGGCAGCCTCTGTCTCTCCTCTGATTTCAGTAGAAATCCCGGGATCAAACACATCCCTGTCCCAGCTGCACTGTTATCTGAAGCAATACCCACTCTAGCTAGTAAAGATGCTCTGTCAATCCTCCCTGCCACTCATTTGTGGCAGCGTGAAAGCCTCGTCAAGGCCTTTGAGCCATGAGCCTAAAAACCTCTCCGGATCAGGGGCAAAGAAAACCTGTTTTGACTGTTCTTGAAAAGCATTCTTGGCGGCAGCAGGAGGCAGAGCCGGTGCCTCAGCAGCGCGTCCAGCACAGCCTGGCATTGGCATCAGCGAGGGCAGCCAGGCTCCTGTGTCGCCTCTTCTGCTGGTGCCAAACCCAGAAGAGACAAACTTGCCTTTCTCACTCACAAAGGTGCCTTTCAGGACTAGAATACTGCCTCCATAATACAAAAAAAAATCAGGAAGAGAGGTAATATATGAGAAAAGTCCTCTTAATCCCTAAGCCACCTGAAAAGATTTAAATTAAATCTGCTAGGATTAAATAGGCACATCCTTCCCATAGGCATGGCAAGGAAAGAAAATGCCGCCTTCCTCCGTGGCAAATGCTTCAGCAGATAAAGGAACAAAGCAAAGACAATCACCTTGCACCAGCGGGCTCACTTGGGTCCAAAAGAGAGGTGACACTGTGGAGATTCACAGCCTGCCTGTGGGATTTCTTGTTCCCCAACATTTCAAAGCCATCTGGGGGTTCTCAGCAGCACAGGGACCCTCAAAGCTTTGACTCAGGTTTCTTATAAAATAAAGTTACATTGCAAAAGCAAATATTTTCATTAAAGTTAAAACAAAACAACAAAAAAATCTGTGAGAAACTTTTCAAAACTGTAAGCTCTTTGGAAGAAAAACAAACAAAAAAAAAATCTTTCATCAAAGCAGTTAGGAGTTGGTGAAGCATGGGCCTGCTGAGGAGAGCGCTCGCTGGCAGATCTCCAGGTACCTGATGCATTTCATTATGTTTTGAATGATTACTGTGTCTCTACGGGACCAAATCCTGAGGGTACCCACTTCAACACCACTGCATGAGAACAGCCGATTCTCACAGTAAACGTGACGTCTAAACTTGATCTTACAGAAACAGAGACGGGGAGGCAGCTAACAAACATTTTAAATGCAAAGTAACACTTTCATTTTAACAACCCTTACTGGTTTTCCCCCCTTCCAGGTGCAAAACATTTTCAAGGGAGAGGAGGAAATTTCCTGTTTGGCAGATTTTTACGTGGCATTACAGATGGTAATAGCAGGATGAATAGATGATGTGGAGGCATAGCCTGGCCTGCAGAATCTCTAATAATATAAAAAGCAGCAAACAAAGAACACAATTCTTTGAGCTTAGCACCCAGGTTTCAAAGAAGAGCAGTTGGGGGGGGGGGCAGGGAACCAAACATATTTTTTCCTGGTTTAGAAAACCAGAAAAAATTTACCTCAACTTAAAGAGAGGTCAAATTGTGCAACTTCAAACAGTTCTTTTACCAGATCACTGATGAGAGTAAAACTAAGCTTCAGGTGGAGCAAAGCTGAGGTTGAGAGACCTGCGGAAAGGAGCACAGAAGTCACATTACTGGAGTGATTTAAAGTTGGGTTGGAGGAAAACACTTTGCAGTTAATCTTCAGGGAAATCCTGACAGGGTCCAGATGAGAAATGAACTCGTTGGTAGTCCCAAGCCCTCTTATCGGAGGACGTCTCCTGGCATTCACGCAGAGTTCATCTGCCCTGTTGGCAAATACTCTCTGCTAACTCAGAGCTCAGAGTTTTAACACAGTCAACAGAGATCAACATGCAGACACCTAAAAACTACTTGGATTAAATGGGCTAGACCTAGCTGTAGACTGTCGTCATGCCTGCCTTTCCCTCAACATGGCCTGAAGAAAACCCCACTGCTGTAAATGTAGCAGAGAACAATGTCTGCATGCAAAGCCGTCTGCTGTTTTCAGCCGCTCAGCCTGTGCTCTTCCTGATAAATCCCTGGAAAGGAAGCTCCTTTGGAGCACAGGAGACTGTTCATATGAATAAGGACTATCAGGTCATATTCTACACTCCGAAAGGCTTCAAGAACGTTAACACAAGTGATGCAATTCCCTGTGTAACCACTCACACAAAATAAGAAGGACACACTGGACAGAGACATCCAGTCAAAGCCAAAGAGGGACATCATTGCTAGAGCTCTGAAGCTGGGTACCCAAGCTGGGTACCAAGGAGACAGCTACCCCTAACTGTAAACCCCACATGAACAGTCTTCAAGGGAATCGCCAGAGAGCTCTGAGCCAATGTCCCTCAGAGGGAAGGAACCATGACGCTGCTCTGTGACTTCACCAGGAGGACAATGCTATTCAGTCCATTTCTTTATGCCCCAGATAGCAGGAATGAAACACTAGCTCTGAATTTGCTAAGAAAATGCTTGGAAACATTGAATTTCAAGGCATCCATTCTCCCAGAAGCCAAACCAAAGGCGCTGCTGATTCAGTAAAATAAAAGGCAGCCCACTCTCAAGTACGCTCACAAATTTTGGGGGTCTGAATAGTGATCATAGCGTTTCTGCAAGCAGGAAAGTAATGCAGAAACCAAGCCTGAAGTACATCCATGATGTGAAGTTAAGCTCAGCACAGAGATCTGTGGCGGAATCCAGACAGGCCTCCGATCAGATTCCCTGCTCCTCTCTCAAGGGCCTAGAGAAGGGCATAGCTGTCTTCCTAGACTGAGACTGGAAGGCAAAGAGGAGGAGTTGGAACGGGAAACCTTGAAACATCTGACAGTCTCAGCCCTCGCAAACCAAGGCAGAGCTTTTACTAAAAAAACATCACCTCCAGTTGCATCCAGTGAGAACCCTGCCCACTGCCACCCATAAGAATACGGGAACCTCAGTCTTGCCCCAGAGCCTGACAACTGCTGATGCCCCACACAAGCTAATAGGTTGTACGCCTACCAACAGCCCAAAAGTGTCAAACAGCACAGTTTTCATCCCTCCTGCCAGCCAAACAGCATTTTCTGGGGACAAGGAAACAACACGTGAGAAGAAGAATGAAGAATGCCTGGCCTAATAGCTTCCTCAGAACTGCAGCTCCCAGATACGAAGAGCCTGTGTGTCTGTATATACACATTAAGTACTTCCTCCACTATACAACTAATCCGGTTAACAGCTTTAGGAAACTCTGAAATGTTATAATTCAAGGGGTCCCATTCATAAAAGGCCTTAGGCTGTTTCTGTACAGAGGTTGCATGCTTCCCACTGGAAATAAAAAAAGCAGAGAGCAGGACTTTCTCCCAGGGAAGAATGGATCCCAATCCCCACCATGCTGAAGCAGACCACCCTCTTACAATTCACTTGAGTGTCAAGCAAGCCCCGCAAGAGAAGAATCAACCCCTCCTGCCCCTGCAGAGAGCCCCGTCGCAGGGCAGGTGAAGACAGAGATCCCTCTGTGCCTGCTCCACACAACAGGGGCTGCCGCTTTGTCAGCTTGTGCTTCCAGGGGCTGAAAGGCAGGGAGACAAATGAAGCCTGCCGGAGATGAGAACAGGGCCAAGTGAGTGACATGACACCACCACTTGCCTAACGCAAAGCATCGTATAATGCACCAGCTTTGCCTCAGTCAATAAAAAGGTTCCAGGAAGAGCCTAGTCCAACACGAGCCATGGTTGTAAGAGACCAGTGCCTGGTTTTGGCTGGGATAGAGTTGACTTTCTTACTAGCAGCTGTTATAGTGCTGGTTTGGGTTTGGGATGGGAATACTAATGACAGCACACTGATGTTTTTGGTTGTTGCTAAGCAGTCAGGGTCTTTTTTGCACCTCACAACGCACTGACAGCGAGTAGGCTGGGAGTGCACAAAAAGCTGGGAGGAGACACAGCCAGGACAGCTGACCCCAACTGACCAAAGGGTTATTCCATACCATATGATGTCATGCTCAGCATATAAAGCTGGGGGAGGAAGGAAGGGAGGGACGGTCGGAGTTGTGGTCAGAGTTGTCTTCCCAACTGTTATGCGTGATGGAGCCCTGCCTTCCTGGAGGTGGCTGAACACCTGCCTGCTGATGGGAAGCGGTGAATGAATTCCTTCTTTTGCTTTGTGCAGCTTTTGCTTTACTTATTAAACTGTCTTCATCTCAACTCACAAGTTTTGTCACTTTTACTCTTCTGATTCTCTCCCCATCCCACTGCAGGGGAGTGGGCAAGTGGCTGTGTGGTGCTTAGTTACCAGCTGGGGTGAAACCGTGACACTGCATTACATGATACAGATGTGAGTTACAAAATCCAGTTCCTTCTCTAGATGATGCAGGTCTGGCACCAGTGCTGAGTGAAAAGAAATATGGTAGATATGACAACTAAAAAAGCCACCAAAGCAAACTAATACAGTCAAACACCATCCAGCTTTGCTTCCCCAGTAGTCTCCCCATCTAGCTTCAGGAACTGACAAAGGGATGTGGAAGAGATGAACGCTGTCTGTCTCGCTTACTTAGTCCTCATTTTCTGATTTACCTTATCATCTGAAGGCAAACTACTCCTAATCAGCTGTCACCTGAGAATGTGCCAAAGCCTGAAACATGATATAAATGGGGTGACACAACGGTGCAGGATAATCGCATTTCCAGGGAGCAATCCGTAATGTAAAGAACTGGACAGCCCTCCTCTGCCCAGGATGTCAGCATCTGCATGACTTCAATCAGTTAAATCAACTTCAAAAGCATGCCTTTGTGTTGTACGCATCATCTTGTGCAATCATGCCAACAGGAAGGCACGAATAGGACCTACACAGTGCTTAGATGCTCTGAAACCAAAACTAGGCAGTCACAAGGATACAGAACCAGCCATCAGTCCTTACAGACAATACAACACGCTGAGCTGAGATGCACAGGGGTCAGGTGAACACGTGATTTCCGTGATTTTTGGCTCTACCCAACCTGTCACCCTACTTGCGAACCTAAGAGCGTAACAGCAGAGTTTGTCTGAGTTTGTCAGAAGTTTGTCCTGACCTGCTCTGTCTCCAGTCCCTCTGGAGCTCAGGCTTCCAACAATTTCTGCATAAAGCAGAGCAGAGGCAACAACACTGCATGGAGCCCTCCAAATCAGCTGCAGAGCATTTCAGAGACTGTTAGAGCTGGAGTCCAGTCAGAGCTCCTGAGTCAAGAAACACCTCTGGTCTGGCACAAGACTGAGCAAGTGTAAGATCTGTGTAGGAGTGCAACATAAGCATCTGTTATCCCATCTATTGGCTTTATAGAAAATAAACACAATTGTTAACCTATTTCAATTACAACACCACTTCAAGGGTGGTCTGTATGCAAGACTGCAGCGGGTTTTACCTAGGTAGACGGCTGAAAAAATGCATTATTCCATTAAAATCATACATTGCACAAAAAGCAGGATACGACAATAAGAGTCAAAACTAATGCCAAACTGAGCGTCCCTGTTTCAAACTCATTTCCTTCCAAATTTGCAGAAAGGCAGTTCCTTATAGAAAGAGACCAGTGCTGTAAATTTGAAAATCTTCCCCCTCAGACAAGACAGGATTGGCTACGTCAACTGCGATTTGGTTTTTGTTCGACAAAGTTCAAAGCCGGATCCCACCCTCAGTCACATAACTAAGCTCTGCATGCACCTCCCTGCCTGCGGGAACAGGCATCACAAGTGAGAGGGAACTCCTTCCTCCCTAAGGACAAAACCAGGGGAAAGAAGGCATCACCACCCCAGGGCTGCCCTTACCTGAAGTGTGTCTTGCGTTGCCATCTGAGTGCTTTGTTAAGTCAACATTTCTGTCTATTTGAAACAGCTTCAGATCATCTTCATCTAAAGCGATATCTCCCCAAAAGGCAGCTGGAGAGAAACAAACTGTAATTAGTTTAGTTTTTACTTTGGAAGGAAAGTACAGTTCCTATGTGGCCCATGTGGCACCTAAAAGTCGATACTCCATGGACCAGGAAAAGGTAATACACAGCCAGCGGTAGTTTTAAAAATACAAATGGAGTGGACATTGCTGGAGGCCAGGCAACAGCATTTAAATTAAAGCCACTGTGCAGATCCCCCTAAAGGAGCTGATTAGCTGGGATCCCTCATGTTAATTGTTGTTACAGGTCTGGCTCTCAACCAGGCACTAAAGTGGTGGTGTTCACTCCTCATTAAAGCCTACAAGGAGGACAATCTCTGGTACTTCCCTAGTTAGTGTGAAGGAGTTAGCTCAGTTGCAGCTCAGATCCTGAGATGTTGCATCCACACCACCCCCAGGCCAACGATTTGCATCCTGCATAAGACAGGACAAGGTGAAGGGCTCGAGCTCAGCAGCGTGTATCTAAAGGCTACAGTTGTCAGCCTGCAGGACCTCATACACATAGTTAGCACTCTGACACACTGCATTGCTCTAAATCCAAGCTGAGAGCCAGCCTACCGTTTCCACTTCAGTGGAGAAACACCAGTTATTTGTCCCCTTGTGGATCAGTTACCCAGATTTAAGTTTGCAGAGTTTTTAATTTTGTAAAAATCCTTGAGTTTCAGCCAGAAGCCATGAAAATAAGGTAAACAAACTGATACCTCAACATTCACAGCTCAGAGATACAGACTGGAAATCACTGGAGTGGAAAAAATTACACCCTGGGAGCATCGTGACCGAGTTGATGCTGCAGTGTATAGTTACTGTTTTGGGAGTTTGAACAAAGTAAACACAGGCGATGAAGTAGTTGACCAAGTAGAACAGATCTTTCAGAGATAACACGTTATGAACAGAGCTGTTATAACTCATACAAGAAGCCTGCATAGGTTGATAAAAATAATTTAAAAAAAAGCCCAACAAAACCCCAAAACCTCTAACAGAGCAAATTAATCAGTGGTATAGTTCAAGAGAACTCAGTAAGTCAGACAGAGAGCAATGTTGAGTCACTGTCTGCAACAGGGACCAGATTTCACAGAATCATTTTTTCTTCTCTTGTTANGACAGACAGATGCGGACAACAGAGCCTCTGTTTGCTACACAAACCCAGAACTTGGGCTCTCCACGACTTGGCAATCCAAGCCCTTGTGATGAACAGAGAAGAACCTAAAATACCACCAGCTAACAAGCATGCCCAAACTTCCCAAGCTGATCTGGAATGGCCACTGTAAGAAAGCAGAGACATATGCTTCTGTGACTGCAATTTGAAGACAAGACATTTTATTCATCCAGAGAAATTATTTGCTCAGGACAATGTTGCAGTCAAGGCGCAGAGATGCAAACAGCATCCCGTGCCATCTGATTCCCTCCCCAGCCACACTGGGTAAGTCACTATTATACTGGCCAACTAGATATCCATTCCCTACCCTCCCGCCAAACCTATCATCCCATTTCAGCCTGAAACTAACTGCCACCACCTTGGCTGCTCAGTGGCTCTTTTCCATCAGTACCACACAGTTTATTTCTCAGGCTAAGGTAGTCCATGCCAAAGCACAGCTTTCAGGGCAACCCTGCAGCATGGACCAACAGAACTGTTACATTTTCCTTCCCCACGGAAGGCAGCAGTTTTCTTCCAGCCCTAGCAAAGGAATCTCTTTCTGTTACAAAGCCATACATCTTCCTGAAAGATGGCCCACTACAAAAGCTGAATTTCCCTAGCATTTATTTCCAGCCTTCTGCAGTCCCAGTGTGCTCCAGGGGAACCATGATTTATCACAGTCCCGAACCAGCTGAACAACTTTCCTTGCTGGAAGTCTCGGCTGAGAATGCTGCACTGCAACTTCTCCTGTGCTGTCAAAGGCTCCTTCCTAAAGGCACGCAAGCCTGAAAGACGCTTGCTTCCACCCCAAGGGAGCTGTCCCGCAGGGAAGCCCAAGTACTTTATTTTAAAGGGTCACAAGTCCAGAGACTGCTGGCAAACGAAGCATCTCAAAGCATCCCTTCTGATTTCCTTTACCAAGGTCTCCTTTTTAATTTAATGTGGGAGGATTTCCAAAAAAGAAAACAAAAACAAACAAAAAATATTTTAAATCTCCAAACAGCAGGCTAACAGGCTTGGAAACCAGTATTTCTCTTGCAGAGCACTCTGCAGTGTACAGCCAGGTGCAAACCCTTAATGCTTGGTGCGACAGCGTGCCAGCTTTTCTTTAGGAAGGTGCATTAATCGCCCTGGATAGTAAGCACAGAGCAGCTCTTACTGAAGTTGATGGAGCCAATATGAGAGAGTTTGCTTCCATGCTGGACTAGTAACCTGCACCAACCACCCTGAATATTTAACCTCCCAGCACATGCAACCAGACAGCATTTGTCTCTTGGGGCAAAGGGGAAGGACGACTGTATTTAACAAACAAATCCAGCACCCAAATGAAAAAAAACAGCCGAGCAAGCTGTCTTTATTTTCAGCACATTTCTCCCCCAGGAAAACACTCCACACGCTGGTGTCTGCATTGTACGCAGAGCACAGAGGTGCCATGATGCCTGGAAAGGTATGGCAGATGGCACTGGGAAGGAGAACACCTCCTTCTAGGCAAAGGACAGGCTGAACAGTTTCTCCAGGTGTTTCACACACAACCATGGAGTCCAAACCCACCAATGCCTTCACAGTTCTCATTTTTAACTTTTTGGGGGACAGCTTTGGCACACTTCAAAGCAGTGTGACAGCCCAAAGCATCTCCTTAATAAAATCTTCACCACCCTTCCCTGCAAAGCACCTCCTATCTTTTTTTTCCTCCCCAACATCCCCCAAGAAATTCGCTTCTCCCATTCCCTGCTGGCGTTTTCTCCTTTCCCTAGTTCCAAGTAGCACAATCTGATCTCAGGGGAGAAAAAGAATTTTGCTGTCTCTTATGAGAACTCAATGCAAAAATGTTCACAACAGTAAAATATTCCTTTTCCATGAAAAATGTGCTTCTTGCAGGTCTNAAGTAGGAAAAAAAAATCACCAAGAAATCTTTTGGTATTCAGCCAGAAAAAGGAATAGCATTGTTCCTAAAAATACATCTCAAAACAAAATGTAATATTGTGATTTGTTAAAAATAGGCTGATCTCTAACACTTCAAGACAAATACCAAGGGATGGGTATCCTTCACTCTCACCGGTCAGCTCCAAGGTTATACGAGTACGAGAGCCACTTGAGCTGGCAGAAGAATATAACTCCATGCTTGAGAAATCATCACCTGATGTCTGTGTTTGAACTGACCTCCACCCACCAAGCTGGAGCTAAACTTTCACCCATTTGTCTGCCACAACCCCTTGCCAGGAAGCCCCCATTCCCACACCAGGGCAGCAGTACAGGCCATAGATTTACTGCGATGAGAGGGATCAGCAAAGCAGTCACCCTCTGGATACTATGGGAGACCACTGCAATTTTCCCTGTAGCACCCATCAGGGCCAGCTGTGAGAGAGATTCACAGAAAAAGAGGCCTTGGAAGCACGCATACTCTACCTGCCAAGAAAGATCTTTTCATTTTATTATTCATAACTCTCCTGCTGCTTGTTGCTTCCTCACTAAAGGTCTTCATCTTTTCCACCTCAACACAGCAGTCACTCCAGTCCAGTGATCTACCCATCCATTCCTGGTACAATAAGCAATGCAGGAGGGCGAAGGTGAAGACACAGAGCTGGAAATCCATGCCACAGGCAGAAAAGCAGCTCCCTCTACAGGCTCTTAAATGGTTAAACACCTGCCTCTTCCTAAGAGAGCACTGAGTGGGATGTCTGCTGCCCAGTGCTGCAGAGCACCTTAGGCTTAAGGATGCTCCTCCCCTGTAACGTGGTGTCCAAACCCAAGGGACTGGCTTAACCTCTCCTGCTCCCATGTGAAGTAAATTGAGCTATGTGAGCTTCACAGCTTTTTTGGTCTCTTTGCTTTCTGCTCTAGGTGACAGCGTGTGTCCCATGGCGACGCTAATACGGGACGGGGCTTTGGTTGTGCATCTCTGAATCGTGCTCCCTGAAAGCTGTACGTGGTCTGCGGAGCGCCTCTTGGCCACATTTTACATGTAGACGAACAGACTTTAGGAAGAAGCTATCATGAACACACAAACACGTGTAGTTTGACCTCTACTCCCCAACACAGACAGGCATGCATAGAGCCACCCCATGGGCAGTTAAATCCACTTGGAGACCTCAGTCCCGCTCTGCAACTCACTTGGCTGCCCTTGTGCCCAGACAACCCCTCCTGCTGCCTGAGGGACACAGGTAGACCTCCCTGCTCCTGTCCAACTCCACCATGGCCATGGATGCTCTACTCTGTTGAAGAGGGGACTCGATTTCACCACCTTCTTTTCTCACAAGCAAGGAAGGGCTTTCAGATCCAGCTTGTTCCCAAATGCAAGCAGCACGCCCCCACCCTCTGGCACCACTTCACCACAAGTGAGATTCTTCCTCTACAACGTCTGCCAGCTCAGCATTTCTTCCCTCCACCCTAGTGTCTAGCTCTCAACCGCGTACTACCACATCCTGTCCTTGCCTGGACATCTCTCCATTTGCTACTGCTTAGTGTTTGAGGAAGCAGTCTGCACACAAGGTAGGCTAGAAAAAAAACCCCACATAGTACTACGTGGCCTATGAAGCTACAATCACTCTTTAGAGTATCCAGGGATGATGAGAAAGCACACATTTTTTGTCTTTAGCCACCTACAGCCATAAGCTGAGCAGCTGACACCTTTCTAGCCTGTAGAAGAGAGTGCAGGGAAATTGCTTTTAAACAGGGCTAGTGTTCGTAAGTCTGTTTGTTCTCCAAGTTACACAAAGTTCAGAGCCACGTGGAGGAAAAGCCAATGGTGACTCAGAACAGATCTAGTATCTTCTCTTTAAGCCAACGGCCTGGCAAGATGCCCTTGCCAAAAAAAACAAAGCAAAAGAGAAAAGAAACCCTTGTTTTGCCAACTTCATGTAATTTAACCAACTCAACCATTGTTTCTTCTCTTCTAGCTGGTTTAAGAAGTGCCAAACCCAGCATCTGCACTAAGGTGCGATCACTTTCTCCCCTTCTTGGCCCAATCAATTACAACTGATTTTAGGAACATCTAGTGCTGGCCTTGTATCAAGAGACTGTTATACATACACATACTTTTAAAACAAAAAAACTTTCTTTTCTGCAGTATCGCACAGCGAGGTGCTGTCAGCTATCACAGCAATAATGCACAACAAACAGAAGTTGGGCATGGCCGTGATGCTCGTATTGCCAATAAAGACTGGAGCTGCTGGATCCAATTAATCCAAACCTTCAGCCTGCTCTGCATCTCCCAAACCCTCCACTAGTGAGCATATTCAGCAATTTATTATGGAAATCAACAGAGGAAACAAACTTTCAGGATTGCCAGACCTTGGACTGCTGAGCAGACAGCAGAACTTTCCCCTCATAACAGCATGGTATGTAGAAACTCCCTCTTGCACCACAAAGTGTTTAAACACCCTTACAGAGGACAGCCCCGGCTCCTTTTCAGAGGGGCAAGAGCAGAAAGCTTCATATTCAGCCAGATTTAAGGGAAGCTCTGGCATCAAACCAAGTGAAGATCTTCAAGGGAAAATTTGGGAGGAAATGCTCTAGTCACAGATAGGTAGAATCTGGCAGGCTGAGCTGCATCTCAGCTTACAGGAGTTGGCTTCTGAAACTCCATCACAAAGGCAAAGCCCTGGTGTCTCCAAAGCCTACCCCAGAGAGGCAGAAGGAAAGTAAATACAACAGCCCCAAAAAGCAGCTGGTGCAAGCAGGAAAGGCCTCTCACAAAGACAGCGGTGATCAGGTGCAGCTTTTCACAAAGTACAGAAAGAACACGGACAGCAGCTGGATCACGATGCAGGGAAAGGGGAGCCACATACAATTCTCTCCCTGTTTGACAGTTAGCAAGTGGTCCAGACAAGCCTTGACCTCCTATAGCTTTTGGCACAGCCTGCTCAAAAATTATTCTGATTAAATAAAGGCGGGAGATGAGAGATCTAGACACCAGCTACCTCCATCCCCTGCCAACACCTCCACCTTGTACTGCATACAGCTCTCAACCTTAGCAGAAGTGGGAACCAGAAAACAAAACTACAAGTAGATAAAAGCATTTCATGGTCTAATCCTAAATGATAGGACCCATAGACAGCAAGGCGGCACTACTTGACAGAGTGCCTTCCCCAGCACCTTCTCCCAGTGCCTATGAAGTGTTTCTTGTTAGCTCAACCTGCAAGGCAGCAATGCTGGCTTGGAATTCCAGCGTCGCTTCAGCTGCCCTTTAAGAGCAGGCGATGGCAAGGTTCTGGGTAATGAAATCCAAGAATGCCTTTGTCAATTAATTATGGAGAAAGCTGTACCACGCAAGCCCCATCTCACACCCTCCATCATTTTTGCTGCTCAATATAACTTTAATTAATCTTTCCTGTGGCAATTTGAAGGAAGGGTGAGCACGCTGCAAACACCCACTGAGTATTAAATTGATTTCCTGTTTTATAGTCCTCTTTCCCTCCCTATTGGCCCAGCTATGATTGGTGGCCCTTCACTCGGAGGCATTTTTTCCATGCTAATATAATCCAAAGCCCCAAGCAACAATCGCATTCAGGAAAGTAACATTTTGCACAGCTGATTGCTTCAGCCCAGCCTCTGCCAGCACAGAGTGGATCCTCTCCTGCCCCATTTTCTCTCCTGCCCCCCAAAGAGAATTCAAATCGACCACCTTACTTCCATACCTGCAGCATTTTTGCCTAAATAATGGGCAATGTTTTTGTCCTAAGTAACTAAGCAATCAGGTCCCTGTAGTTTCCTGCCTGCCATTTGTAGTAGTGCATCTTAATTAGAAAAGCACTAATGCAAAACCTATTGCCCTCGCAAATACAACCTCCAGGCTGGTCTTGTACTCCAGGTACCTGGACCTAAAACCAGAAAGTAGGAAAACAAAGCTCAGTTGAGCTCCCCAGTAACTCCACCAACCCTCAATGAGAGACACCACCTCACCTTGGGCTTGTGGGGTGAAAAGCAAGACCAATAGCAGCAAGCACACCCCAGCACAGAAGCTAAGTCTGGGGTAGGCAGGAAAATAAAGGCAACCAAGTGCAGCCCAGCCATGCGGCAATGGAACAAGTTCTTTTCAAAGGACTTTCCCCTCTGCCTTGTGGGGAACAAAGGGCCTGATTTTCAGCAGTCAACCATTTAAGGCTGGGGGCAGTTTGGCATCACCTGCTCACCACAGCATCATCTCAAAGAACAGGCACAGGCTGCCAGCAGTTTCTGTCTCAGGCATTCAAGTCCTTGTTCAACACTACTTTCTTGCTACCACGGGTTAGGAGACCTTGACCTAAAACTTTGCACCTCTCTCAGCTCCTGCCCCACAAGAGACTTTCCGAGTCTTCTGGCCACCAGCTTCAGTCTTCCAGGAGGAGACAATCCAGGTCAGACATCCTCCTCAGGTAAGTCCCATACCATGGGACTTGCCCTGGATTTATTCCTTGAAATTAAGTTGAGGAATAATAACCTTAGAGGTGGCAGAAGGAAATTTAAAACTGCTCATAAGGAGTGATTCGGTGGCCAAACACTGTCCCTTTACTGAGGGCATTTCACCAGCTTTGCCCGCAATGCAAAGTGAACCACTACAGCTTATTTAATTGCATCATTTGGAGAGGGATGTTCTTCCTTCAGGTGGCCTGAAACACTAGGTGTCAAAGCCTCACTGTTCTCACCCCAAGCACCGCAGCAGGCAAACAGGTGATGCCAAACAGACAGGCAGGAAATTCATTGCCACCTGCCCATCCACAGAAGAAATTGGCTCGTGGCAAAAAAAGAACAGAAGCAGAGCCATTAGCCGAGCTACATCCTCAAAAAAGGAAGGCAGCAACCCAGGCCTGCTTGGAGCAAACTTTAAGGCAGGCTGACAACTTGAAACCACGCGGTCCTGGATGAAAGGGGGTAGGTCATGATAGATCACATCTATTCAAGGGCCAGACAAGGAAAGCAAACATAGGCTCATTTTACTCATTGTTCTTCATCCACCAACACCAGGAGAGGAGTGCTGCAGCACTGTTGGAAGAGAGAAAAGAAATGGACAGCATGTAGGAAAGAAATGGGAGCTATTTACGGAGGATAGCTAATTTGAGCTGTTTACAGATTTCCCTTCTGAGAGCTCAGGGACAAGAGGGTGGCAGGGGGGTGGTTTCAGCCATTACAAATACAATGTGAGAATCCATTAATTTTCCATAGAAACAATGTCGTCATAGAAGCGAGACAAATCCGATCAGTCATGCAAATGTGCTGATGTTAAATTCTCAGGCCTGGGTGGGGAATTTGGGTTGCCAAAAATACAACAATGAAGAGATCAGAATGAGATTAGCAGCCAGAGTAGCTGCGGCACTGAATGGCGTGGTAGGGGCATAGGATGTGACCAAGGGCACCCTCAGAGTACAGTGGGGTTCACACTCTAAGCCAGGCGTAGGTGTCCGGCAGAACGGACAAAAAAAAAAAAAGCCATCCATGTATGAAATCTCAGGAACTGGGCATCTGCCACGGTCCTGCTCTGCAAACCAGCCAAGAACCTCCACAGACCACTGAGCTCACTCCAGGGAATGAAAGGCGCAGCACCCCACAGGACTGGGACCCTTGCAAGCTGCAAAATCACAGTATCAAGGAAAAGCAAGAGGTGATAGCAGAGGAAACAGGTGAGCGTGCCTCGTGGCAAAACACTGCAAATCTGTACGCAACACAAGTTTAGGAGAGAAAACAAGGAAGCAGGTTGGCTGCACAAGGCACCAGCGCTGTCCCAGGCACTTGCTCAGCTGTGATAACAGTCTGAATCGTGGCACTTATGTCGCGTTAATAAGGGGCATAAAAATACAAAAATATAAAAAATGTATTTTTTCCCTTTCCCAACCAAAAAAACCCAAACAAAACACAACAAAAGGAGATCTGCAGATTTTATCTCCTTCCTTCCCTCTTCCCTCTAAAAAGAAGATAATAATAATAAAATTTTACAAACACTCCCCCAAGGGAGATAATACGCACAGAAAATTACAGCGCCACCCGGAGCAGAAGAGGTAGAAATGGCTCACCCTGGCAGCGGAGCGCAGCCCTTCCTTGTGAAGAATCCAGCCACCATCCTGGACTGGCCTCGCCACAAGCCTTTAGGAGTTAAAAATAACCTTGAAAAATGGAGCGCTCCACCCCCTGCAGTATGCAAAACATTACTAGAGTAATGCCTGTGAGAAGGATGCTTCCAGGTAAATCTCACCACAAGCAAAAATGGTTCAAAGAAACGTATGAACAAAAAAAACAAAAAAAGGAGAGGTCAAAACACATCTCAAGAGATGTTTCACTCAGGTTCGCCCACAAACCAAAATATGAAAAGCTGTCTCCACAAACAGCTGTTTAGTTCACCTGTTAAATTTGAAAACAGATTGGTTTTACATTCGAAGCCTTTGATGCTTACAGCAAAGGGAATCCCCTCCGCACAGGCGCTGCCTGTGCCTGTAGGCAGTTGCTGGTGGTGCCCACACGCTTGGGGAAGGGCTCAGCCCATCAAGTGTCTGAGAAGGGCTCTCGCATCCGTACTACGCACCTCAGGGAAACTCTCTGTACCACCAATTTGCCCAGAAACAGGTATTTGTCAAGCAACTCACCGTGATCACAGAAACCTGGCCTCTAATGCCACGTAATCCAAAGAGGTGGCTTTCCCAAAAGGGGACAATCCTGCAGAATACAGCAATGCCCCAATGGGAACTGTGCTACCAGCTCAGCGTGACACAGTCCAGAGCACAGGCTGCTGCAAGGGACACTTGGTTCAGGGAGATGACTAGAGCCCCCTAAAACATCTCATATCCCCTGGTAATTCCCTGCCTGCTTTAAAACTCCTACAAGAGAGCCTGAAAAAACAGTGATCACCTTTTCTCATAATTTTTATAGAGTGAACAGTATCTCCTGCTTCCCCTTCTGCAGCTCATAATAAGCCTTGTCAACCACGTCTCTGGATTTGCACCTTTAGAGACACATGGTAAAGGATCCAAGCAGCTCGCCCCAGCAGACAATCTTCAAGTCTGCTTTGTGATGGCGAGCATTCCAAGACCATCGTCAGCATACCCATATATGAATACTGCACTGTGCGGCACACAAAATCACGGTGCTGCCTTTGAAGGAGAGATTTGCATTCTGCCATGCCTTTCTGTTGTGTGGTTCCTTCTGATGCCCTAAAACCTCTTCCTTTCCAGTCAGCCCTATCAGCACTGCTCCCAGAGCTCTTCTTTCACTGCTTCCTCACCCCTTCATGAACCCCACTGCCATGAACTCTCCATTCCTGTCTTTCAGTGTTACTGTCCCACATCAGCTAAACGCAGCGAGCCAAACATCCACAGCAACCATTCACTACAGTCCCAGAATTCTCATCTTGGTCTATCTCATGGCAGTTGGCACATATAAAGTCAATGTTCTTAATATTCAAGGCCATTTTTTATTGTCCCAGCAATACAGACCACAGTGAGCATCTAGGACTGTGCAGCAACACAACCCTCCCAGCGCACAGAGCTCCACGAGGATTTAAAGTTCAGAAGCTGTCACAGCTGCAGTTACAGAGACATTTTGGGTGCAATTTCTCCCCATACAAAGTTTCTCTCAAGATTCACACCCAAAAGCCACAGCAGTCACAATGCTCTGCTTTCTTCAACAAGATCCCATTACTCTCCATTTACTAAAATTGCTCAAAAAAGCATAGAATTGTGCTCTGATCAAACCTCAGAGCTTTAATCTGGTGTGTCGATATACTGGCATACAAGTGCAAGAGACAAGCAAGACAGCCATGGACCACAGAGTTTTCTGTTGACACAACTTATCCTGCACCAGCACTGAGCAACCAGGAAAGCTGTGAAGGGTTAAGTGTCATTACATCCATGCATCTTATTTATGCAGTAGGTGCCCACGAGAAGCCAGTCTCTATCAACACACGTCCTGTAACATTCTGGTTCTCCGTTTCACTTCAAGCACTTAACTACATCTGGGTGAGGACATGCTCCCCACTTCCCAAGCAAGCCAGCTGCACCCTTCGCTCTCTCAAACATCAATGACAAAAGCCTTCTCTAGAATATGCATCTGTTTCACGTATGGCTCATACGGCTAATTTAAACAGTTTCCATATGTTGCCAAAAAACTGTGACCAAATGCCACTTGCAAATAAATGGAGAGATTGTCTGGCTTCCACAGAGAAAGGTTTCATCACGCAGCTTGGAGCAACAGCTCCTTTGTTCCCAGGTCTGCCTGAGCTTCCCCAGCCCCTTCCGCAGTCAGATGCTGCTGACCGGTCCAAACGCTACCTCCTCCCGGAATCGTGCCACCACAGCAACATGGTATATGGGCCACGGTGAGTAGACTTTGAAGAAGACTTGTAATGAACACCTCAACACGTGAAGATGATCTATCAGGTAAGGGATTGCAACCACCCCCTGCTTCTGGTTCCAGAGAAGATACTTACTGATAGGACAGGCATGCTTTTTGCTCAGCCCTCATCCCGACATTACCATCAGGCACCAGGTTGTAGCTGTTAGTACTCTCCAGAGCATAAACGAGGCTCTGTGATTCCATGTAAGCTATAATTTCATGTTTCCACATTTTACTGTGCAGCTGAAATTAGCATCTCACTCTTAATGTACCCCGTGCGTCTTCCTGCTCAGCTCTGGCCTGGTAACCGGTCATTTGCCATATTATAGCTAGACCACATCCCAATTAATGGTCTGTAGCTGGGCAGATGAGAGGACTGAGCAGATCAGCAGGCAAGGCTTTCACTCAGGGATACTGCTCTCCAAAAAGTAGATCTGGTCAGGGAAGCAGACAATAAATACCTATGTGGAAATACAGGGCAGGCTATTAGGATTTATTAATTCAAAGGGGGAAAGTACATGGATGCCACTATTTTCTTTGTCAGTAACAGCACGTTATACTAGCACCTCAAGAAAGTGCAATGCAGAATCTGTGTCCTTTGGAACAGCGCCTGCACAGTAAAACCGCCCTATCCCTTTAGGCAAAACTTGCTGAAGCAGGCACCAAGTAGATGCCCCAAAGAGTCATCCAAAGAGATGTTTCTCAGGCTGTCCTGAAGAAGCGAAGGAAATTTTTTGTTCACAGAACCCAAAGTCAAGCTGGATGTCCCAGCTCCCCAGCCCAGTGCTCCATCCATTAGACAGATCACCTGCCACTGGCCAGCACCCAGGTGCTGGAGTCACCTTCCCTCTCTTGAAGTTGGGCTTCAAGTCCTTGCCATTTCCCAAGGCAGTCATGCCACAGAAAGGGCAGCCAGACCAAGCAGAAGATGAGGATGTTCAGCTCCACACTTGACTTTTACACCGGGCTGTCTCCCATCGCCTGAGGCAAGGGGATTCACATTCACCCAAGCTATCCTACTCCTACACACCTAGTGGCCATACTGAAGCATCTCCTCCCTCTTTGGGGAAGCTGTTGGGGACCACAGACACAGTTAACTGAAAGTCCCCCTGGAATCTGATGTAGAGTGAAGCACATGAAAAATTACTCATGCAATTGATTCACATGGTTTCCGTCATTCGTAAATTCCTATGCATAGAGGGGAGGCATCGGATTTGCATGTAACCGATCCAGACAGCTGCAGATTTCCATAGGCACTAAGCGCCTGCAGGCAGAAGCCGCTCCTCCTGTAATCCCATTAAACAGCTGGAATGAATGAAAATGCTGTGCGATTCAGCATGCTAACGGGAGCCACCTCTGCTTCCTCCACTGTTAGTGCAGGGTCCTTTCCAGTTCAGCCTCTTCCTGTGAGTCCAAATTACAGGAGTTATTTCATGCCCTGAACTCCACAGGAAGCCTGGAGCACATGCAAGTATGAGGCTACCTAATGGAAGGCTGCCCTCGGAAAGTGCTAGGAACGTACCCAGGCTCTCCAGTGCAGTCTGTCTCCTCGTGGTAAGATGCAGCTTTTGGGGACACCACTGCAGAACACACCAGGAGGCAGTTTTAAACCTTTCCCTTCTAGGGAAGGCCAGAAAGGCCTGAGCTCTGCCCCCGCATGCAGCAAGACTCGCTTAAAGCCCGCAGAAAATGACATTCAACAAGGCTTACGCTTCATGCATAGGCAAATATGGTCTACCTTCCACACCTCCATAAACTGCTAACTCCTTCTTAGTGCTTTACAGTCACATTTGATCACTAACGCAGAAAATCTCCTACAACTTAATGGAAACTGGAGGGTCTCTCAGCAAAGATTAGCTACAGCCAGTTTGTTCGCAACCAGCTCAGTCCCCGATTCCACTCACATTCCACAGCTCACCTATACTGGGAGAAGAAAGATAGGAGGGAAGACTGTCCTCCTCAGGACCACGTAGGAACACTGATGCAGAGCATCGGCACACGCTCTGCCATGGTGCCACTCAGCTGCCTAAAAGACAGAGGTTTTTTTCATCCTTGCTGAGTGGGCACCTCCCTGGCTCTGCAGGGGAAGAGAAAGGATCCCTGTCACCGTCAGTCCCCTTCACCCCAGAGCTGGATCTATTCCAGGAGCAGTGTAATGCAGTCACAATTAGCAAATATCACAATGCATAAGCAGGGCTGTTGCAAAAGCAACCTCGATTCTGACACTTCCCAGCCTTAATAAAATCACTTTACACAGGGAATGAAGAAAACTTCTTTCCCTGACAAGCTGTTAGTGCCCTCTGGATAGCAAACAGTCTTGCACCAGGAGCGTGCCTGTCATTGACGTGGGAGGCTGCAGTCTGACAAAAGCAGGGAGCAAAGGGGAGAGGGGACAGAGCTGCTTTGAGGCAGTTGCCAGGATTTAACAGCGCCAGTAAGGTCTCCCTGCGTTAGCCTTGCTCTGAGGCAGTGGAGCCCTTTTTTGGCTCGGGCTCTGAAAACACTTCCCAGCTGCAGGCAGAGCAATGTCAGGAAAAACTCCAACCCAGAGCAGCACAACCTAGAAACTGGCTCCAGTTTCCCAGGGCAGTAAGCCAGGCCTTGCCACGAGCACCCCTGGGCATCAGCAGGATCTCCACAATCAGCTATACAAGTAGCCCCATGTCCATGTTTCATTCACTTGTGTGGACGTTACTGCCCTGCACTAGTCTTCATCAGGCACTTTCAAGTACTCCACAGTATTTGCAGTACACACACCGCTCCTGAGACAGGTCAATACGATGGAGATTGTTGTCCTACAGTGCTGACAGAGGGGTGATGTTAATATGTCAACCCAATTTCGATTTTACTCAGCCAGGAGGAAACTGGAAGCAGCAAGACCCTTAAGTTTTTTGTGTCCCTAATAGGAACTGCTGCAGCAAAAAGATACTGTCAGCACCGCAAAGAGTGAGCTTGCATCCAGCACAGGGATCTGTACTTTGAATTTAATGCTGGTTAGCCAGGATGAGCATAGTTCACGGTGTCCTTTCACAGCCCACATGCAGGGCAAACAGTCATTGGGAAGTCTGGGGAAGACAACCCAAGGAACTTCACAGATCTAGAAGTGATAAATAAACCCCAAAATACTCCCCCCCAAGAGAAAAACCAATGCACCGCACTAAATAGACGTGCTTCTGCCATCAGCAGAGAATACTGTGTATTGACTACCCAAGGAGGTGCTTGTCGCTGTGTGCTTTCCAGGTGCCATCAGAACAAGGACAGGTTGTGAACTTCCACAAGCTAGGAAGTGCTCCTATCAATTGCTCTTTAAAGCTGCTCTTCCCTAGTCACCCCTAGCTCCTAAGCAGGATCCCAAATTAGCTGAAAGCCAGTTATAAGCTCATATAAATCAAAGCATCACTCTGGACCGGCATGCTCTAGGTTCGGGGCAAGCCACAGGACCAACTCACCCACAACACTGCCTTCTTATTTCCTTCTGTTGACACTGATAAAGGATGTGTGCTTATTCTCACACATCTCGACATCTCTGTCCCATCCAATGCAGCTGACTGAACACTACTACAGATCTACTACTGACTCTATGAAGATTCTCTTTTTTATTCTTTTTTACCTCACTGGTTCACCTGCTGGCTATCCATATGGTGAATATTGACGCCATCTATAGATGCCACAACACAGAGCTTCCTGTCTATGTCCACCATGCAACCGTATCACAGCAGCCAAATGCTTAGCTGAGACTGGGTGGAGAACAACTTGTTTATCATCCTTCTCAGGGGTCCAGTAATAAAGGCACAACATCCCTGAAATCAGGGCCATCACAAACACAAGGTGCTTTCAAAAACCATGCCTTTAGCCACAAAACCTCACCAAAAACTCCAACAAAGTAACAGGAGTTTCAAACTTCCAGTACTAGAAGATGCCCAGATACTACAGTGGTGAGTACATCCCCTTCCTACACTGTCTGTCCTTCCATCAGCTCCCACCACAATTTTTCAGACACTTCCCTGGAGAGGACAGGTGATGGGGGAGCAATGGTTTGCATCTGCTCTGGTCATCCACTCTCCACTGCAAGAAAATTAATGGGCATATTCAAAATTATCCCTCAAACCCCAAGGGTCCAATACTCATCTGCAAAACGTGCTGCAGAGAAGCACTAAGCAATTTCCATGAGGTGCAGAGCATGACTGCTACTGCCCTCAACATTTACGCTCCTTTGCTCAGCCAGTGTGATCTTAGAGTTCTTAAAGAAAGGATTTTCTCGCAACAGCAAAGGATGAGAACTTTCTGCTATTAAAAACAGTTGTGCTCCTCTGAATGTCCCCAAGGCAGAGACAACACATGGGAAGATTCGGTCTAAAAGGAGAGAAGAATGGAAACTGGCAAAGGACGCTAACTAAACCTCTGCAACACCTGATGCACTGACTCACAAGTGGATAATAAAAGAGCAAAGGCGTGCTGCAGTTAAGCTTTTAGCATCTGTAGCCTCCTGGTATAAGAAGTGCCAGAGTTTATGCAGGTTCAAAAAGAAAGCAGATGGAAGACAAAGTTGTCCAAGATCATTAAATACAGTGAACCATCTCTGGCTCAGGGATTGTAGAGTCTACTACAGTCAGGGAGGCTTTTTGGATGTATCACTCTGTTTTAGCCTTGCTTTTCCACACCTCCCTTGCCATTGGCTGCTGGCCCAACGGAAACAGGCTACTGAGTTCCTTTTGAGGCAGATCAGCCATTCTTAAATATTAACAGTACATTTCTAAGGGGTCATTTTAGCTTTAGCAAAGCTCCAAATACAAAGGAAAAGACTTATGAAATGCCTTCAGAAAGTATTTTCCAAGTGCTTATCCATACCTTTAGGCTCCCAACTAACTTTAAAATTCCAGTCTGAATAGTGGAAAAGGAGAATTTTTTTAATAAAGTGTCTTTAATAAAATGGCAGGATGTAATCACTTCTCTGGGATGCTCCTAGAGAGAAGTCACAATAAAACACGCAGTATGTTGGGCACTGAATGACAGGGCAAGGTATGTAAAGCAGAGAAGGAATAAGGTTACCAGCTGGTGAGCTACTGAACGTTCAGAGCCACAGATTGGTCTTCATGGCTGGAAAGCTCCTCTGTTTCCACCCACTAGTAGTTTTATCCTGACCCAGCTCACAGAGCGACAATAACAGGTTGGATTGTTTCTGCCAAACCCCAAAGCGCCACAAGCGGTTCCAGAAATGGAGGGGGTGTTCAGAAGAGCTTGCTTTGCCGGGCCCAACTTCCAGGCAGCAATAGGGTGAGAGAGAAAATGCAAGGCTGAAATCACCCCCAGACACATTCAGCTCGTTCAAAGCTTCCAGCAGGGGGGGATTTAGCCAGAGCTTAAAGCAGTTCTCTGCGACTCTTTGTCACAGGAGTGTAGGTACAAACAAACAGGAGCTGGGACAAAGGGAGTCAACACACATTTTATTAGTAAAGAGTTAATCGGCTTAAAGTGTGCAACTAAATAAGCAAAGCTTACATTAAAGTGACCCGCCAAGAAAAGATGCCATGGAAATAAAGTTATAGGAAATACAATATACTCTCTATGTTCTTTTGTAATCCAGCATGATAAATATTCATGATTCTGGGTTAACGGGGTACCCAGCTCTCAGCCACCACAATAGTTTTTTGTTTGTCCTCAAGACCGTGAAGTTTGGAACCATGAACCTGAATTTCAGGACTTTGCATTCATGCATGTTAGCAAAATTCAGGGCAAGGCAGGGGGATGGAGACAACGCCAGGACCTTGGCTTGTGACAGTGTAACAGAGGTTGCTGGCAGGTTTTTGGTAATGAGTAACAAGAGCCCAGGGATACACAGGACTTCTGGTGTATCTGTCACCCTCTCTGCCTCACCGCCAGCAGAAGAGGCACCACCTGCAACACGACTCCATCCCCCACCTCCATCCTCTCTAGGACGTGTCTCATTCCAGAGTTTCTCTCTCCAGAGGACGACAGCATCCTAAGGCCACCCCTCGAGGAAGCAGCAGCTGCCTGCACCATGCAGCAGCATCACAGAGAAGAGAGGTCCACTCCTCAGACGGCAAAGAGGACCTGTAACATCCCTAAACGTAATCCCTTGAGCCTTCATATTGACTGAAAGAACATTTTGGCATTCTGAAAGCAGTGCTGCACGGAGAGGTCGCCAAGCTCCAGCCCAGCATTCACACTGGAGAGCAAACACCCTTCCACAGCATATTTTAAAGTGTTCCAGACCTCCCCTAGTCAGCCCCACATCCAGTTGTTCCTTCGACAGTGCTGCCTTCTGCTGACAGCAAAACTAGGACAGCTAGCAATGTTGCTGCAAGACCGTCCAAAGTCTCTACTGCAAATTGTATTAACAGGTACAGATTATTTTTCCACCCTTGAAGGTATATTCACAGTCTTTGGGGTTAATGAAGGACATGAGGAAACTTTAAAAAAAAAAACAAACAACAAAACCAACAACATAGAAACTGAAAGTTCGAAGCCTTGAAAGCAATAGGAGGAAAGCAACTTTAAATGCTGAATCTAATGCATTTTAAGACTTGTGAGCTTGTTTGTTTGTTTCTCCACATTGACTCACGACTGTAAGTGAAGAGTATGATCCGGTAAGGTCTTCAGGAGTTTCATGGCGCATTCCACTCACCAAAGTACCACCCTCTTTCTCTACAAAAACTTGCACTTAGCTTTTCCCCCTTCTCCCATGTAATGTGCTGAACCATGAAAGCAAGCCTTCCAACAGTCTGGCACCAAACAGCCAGGTCCTGTTTTGCTGAGAGCTAGGAGCACCACTCCCTACTCCACATCCATGTGGATCAGTTTGCTTGGTCTGCAAATGCACCTCATGTCCCTTCCCAACCCCTCAGGGTTTAATTGCCTATTTTAGGGAACGTACAAAGCTTTCAGAAAGGAGCTGTTCGTGTGTCTGCCCTTAGGCAGCTCCTTGCTGGAGGAAGCTTTATTTCTCCCCTCATTCTGACCAGCTGAACCTGAGCAGCAATAGGACAGGCAGTGCTAAGGCCAACTATTTCTTCAGAATACGGCTTCTTGTAACAATAATAAAAAAAAAAATCTAAAAGAAAGCTCCCTTCAATTTTAAGTCTTTGACACTTTGATTGCAATACTTCTACACAGGACTACCATAAAACATTCATACATAAAGAGGAGGAATTTAGCAAGAACTGTGAAAGCTGAGGAATTAATACAAAAGGTGAAAGTGTACTTTTGGACAGGAAACTTTCTCCAACTAGTGAAGTATCACCTACCAGTCTGCCTTGAATCACGGAAAGGCTCCGTCTAAAAATCAAATACATTAGTGAACAGCAACAGACTTCTCAAAACTGAGGTAACCTGCCCAGAGAGCATGTATTTTGCATTTGCCTTTGTAATATTTTATCTTTGCAACAACTGCATTAGCATAAAGTTGACTGTCCAGAGGGAGGAATATACAGCTTTGCACAGGAAGGGAACTTGTTGAGAAGAAAAAATTTTCTGCATTCCCCTGTGTGGAATTTCATGCAGAATGCCCTGCTCCTCCTGAAACAGGGGACACCCCCATGCCCTCCTGCCCAGCTCCAAGGATATGCCTCTTTCCCTCACACTTGCCAGTCTGTTCCTGTAATGACAAGCCAGTGGGACAGCCCAAACCTGGCAGCTCCTTCCATTTCACACCAAGCAGAGGTACAGCTGTGAAATACACAGGCACTGCAAAAGCATCAGGACCCAGGACCCAGCCCCCAACACCGCCCAGGAGGACAGAAGGAGCTGACACACTTGATGGTTTGCGGGTCTCTGTTTCACACATGCTTGCAAAACCCCATGGCAAACTCACCTCTGCCAGGAGACGAGGGATTGTACAATGGGCACAGAGGGCAAAAGAACATAAAATGCTCTTCTCAAAATCAAGACAAAAAAAAGAGCGCAGCCAGGAGGTTTTACTCCTCACATCAACATCCCATTACTAACCAGCAGTTTACCTTGACAACAAAGCTTTCCAAGAAAAGGCAGAGACTTGGGCACTTGAGCAATGGCCTTAGGAGATCCCAGCTCTCTGCCCAGGAAACAGCAAAAAACCCCAGCATATCACATATCACCTTCTTACTGAAGCATGACAAAGAAGAAAATATATGGCAGAAGAGGCCAAAGAGGGGAAAACCAGAAATCAATAGGATCTAACAGAGCGTGACGGAAAATCACTTCCCCCATAAAAAGAGGTTACTTGCCAGGTTAATGAATCTTTTCTGTCCTGTACTTAAGACACCCAGGAAATGGAAGGGGTCATAGGAGCAGTCTGGGTGGGAATGCAATCCCTAGAACATGCTTCCAAGAACAATCAAAGGTTAGAGATTAAATCCAGGCAGTGGTCAACTGCACAACGCATCGGCAGCTTGATACACGGGCCAGCTGCAGCTCAGAGCAAAACACACTTCCAACATCAACAGCACAGCAAGTAACAGGCTCCTCTCCACGGCAATAACAGTGCAACCGGCCACCCCAGCCCCCCGAAGGGTCAGCCCCGAGAACTGGAGTACCTCTGCCTTCCCAGGTCAGCGGTGCCAGCAGGGACAAAGCAAAACGGTCTATAGGTCTCTGAGTAACTGCAACAAAACCACAAAAACAAGACTGCACCAGAAGTCACACTGGGCAAATAACTCAAAAAGCTCTTGGCCCAGCGGCCAAAACATCTCGAAACTCACTTTTACGTAAAGAGCTGTGCCTTACTCGTGTCGAGAACACACATACAGCAGACAAACCAACAGAGAACTGACTGGACAAGGGTACAAGATCTAATGGCCACAGAAGCCTGAACTAGACCTCTGGACTACCAAACACATCCACAGCCAGGTGCGTTTAACTTTGAGCCACCATTTCTTCTGACTGGAGCCCTACTGACAGGGTCCATAGAAGAAGTGCACCCTCCTGTCCACATGTAGCTCGAGCTCTTGGCAACTGCCCACCCAAGGAATAGCTCTACTTAGGCCAAAGATACTCATCAAGGGAAATGCAGGTGCATGGCTTCCATCCTTTTCAAGACCACTCAAGTCATAGGTCACTATACTAGGTTCCCCCACTGCCTGCCAGGATCATTTACCAACCGCTGTTTCTCAATTTGGGGCCTCTTGCCGCCACTACAGCTCAAACACCTTTGCCATGCAGCTATCCAAGCTCCTCCTGCAGCAGCTGCCTCGTTTACTCCCCACTACCCAACTTGCACAACAGAGACGTGGACAATGCAGCCAAAGGCCCCTTTGTCACCCCTATTTGACACAGTCTCGGGCTAGACATGCTGCGCAGGACAGCTGTTTGAGAGAGGCAGAGTTCCAGTTCACATCATTTGAGTCTACCTTCATGCCCAAGGAGCTATATCACAAGCTCCAAAGTAGACCTAATGCCAGCACTTCTGCAAGAGGGAGTTTTGACTTTGCAAGTCCAGCACATCCAGCTGTTTTTATACTGGGGGAATTTTAAAGCAAAACCAGTGCCTTACTGAACCAGTACCTTCATCACACAGCATCCCACCAACACACGTATCAGTGTGGACAGTCCTCTGCTCCCACACCAGACTCCAGCCCCTGGAGCTGGGACAGGCCCTTCCGTCGGGTACAGCCACTGCTAGCCAGAGGCAGGGCACAGGCACTCCCTCCTCCTCCAAACTCTGAAATGCATCAACAGCCCCCAGCACGTCTCACCTGGAATTCAGCATGCAAAATATCAACCAAAATAGCTAATTTTGGCAAAGTTCTGAGCAAACGAAAACGTTGCTGACGAGGCCATGCCATTTGCAGGCAATGCTAAGTTCGAAGTCAGGTTGATGAGGAGGGGGAGACTGGCAACTCCCACAGCCGTGATGTGAGGCCTGGAGAAAGGTAATTCTCAGCACCCTCCAGGACCATATCAACCAGCTTCTAGTAAGGAGACAAAGGGACTCAACTGTACTCTTAACACTAATTTTACAGGAGGAGGTAAATTGCACAGCCAACTTGAACTTGTGTCCTATAACACCGCGGTACGGTTTGCTCTGCAAACAGCTTTGGGTTTTGTGGATGGGGAGGTTAAACAGATGCTTTCGGCTCCGGCGCTGACACTTGCACGAATACAAAAATGACTGGAGAGGATGTGAATTTCCATTCGGGTCTAAAGCTGAGCTGATTCATGGACCGGCAGCAGCTGTGGGTCTCTGACAATTTGTATCGGTCAAACCAGAGGGTGATTTACCAGTGGCTGGGGTTTCGCGTGGGCTTCCTTCTCAACACGCAGTGAAACATTTCTCTCCATTCCAAGCTGGGCTGACATAAACTGGCCAAGAAAGAGCCATCAATCATTAAGAGTTCTTTAATCAAGGGCTTCCTTGCACATTTAGGCAGTTTCTATTGACAGGGAACCTTCCTGTTCAGGAAGTGCTAGAGTGGATCTGAACATCAAAGTACAGGCGCCCTTGGAGATCAGCATTTCTGGGAGCTCAGCTACAACAAAGGAGGGGGAAAAAACCAAAGAAGACCTAGTAGCTGAATCAAAACAACAGCCAGTCTCTGCTCAATCATCCATCCCTTCCGAGCAGTGAAAGCACATTTCAGCACTAATTCAAAGAAGTTTTGTTGCAGCTTTGTACCTGCAACACTAGTGATCCAGGACAACCAGGTTGTTCAGTGTCAGAGGTGCCTCCTTCCTTCCAAGGTTGCCCATCTCCAAAAAGCATATACAGACTTCCCTGTCTGGCCAGTGTTTTCCTCAGCCCCATCTCCTTGGCACAGACAGCTCTTGACTCTGATTCACAGAAGCTGGCCCCACCATTTCCCTCTGGTTTCTCAAAGGAAAGGGGAGACGGACACAGCAGCCCACCTATTACAGCAAACAGCCCGCTGCACAGAGCTGGTTCATCGCGTGCAACGCAGCAGGTAAATGCACACCATAGCACAGGGCTGCTGCTCGGGGAGTGTCCTGGCTTGAGCAAGGATGCAAGAACCTACTGACCACTGGGAGAACAGCATGAGTTACTGCTGGGGTGGGAGAGGGAGCTGGGGTACCCCACAGCCCAGGGGAGAAAGCATCGCAGAACGCCCGAGGCAGAAGGCAGAGAAGGATTTGAGCAATCCTCCAGGCAGGGACCGGAGAGAGCTTCAGGAAGAGGGAGGCAGGGGAACACCCAAAGCAGATCTGTAGGAAAGAGAGCAAAGCAGGCAGAGAGCACAAGGGTCTCTGCAGCAAAGGCAACATGACAAAAGGAAATGGACATATTAGAGAAAAGAGGCTAAAAAATCCAGCGTATCAGGCAGACACAGGCAGCCGTGATTCCCCAAGTACAAACGTGTGAGCCTGAACACACTGCAGCAGGTATTTGCAGTTACCCAGCTCTTCCCCACTCAGACTGGAACAGCAACCCCTCGCCTGGAGACACCCACGGGCACGATGTTACAGTGAGAAAGAGGTGGCTTACCAGTAGAATGGAGCTAGTTCCTGGGTTAGCCGTTCAGCAAGGCGTAGACACACCATGCAGGAGGCTAGGACACAGGCAGAAGAAAAACTCCAAGTATGACTGTGAAGGTAGAATATAATTACACAAGCAGACCAAGATCCTTGGCTTTGTGGACTTTTGAAGCCTGGAAGAACCGCAGCACAGTTTCCAAATGCCTTGGGCTGGGGCTCCCTGACTTACTAATCTTATGCCACACGACACCTGAGTAACAAGCAGTCTTCATCGATCAAACCTGTGCAGGCTATGGTCAAGGGCACACACCTGTGAACTGCACCCAGGCTACAAAGTTCAACAAAAGCTCAACAAGGTCTTTGCGGACAAGTATCCGTGACAACTCCAAACAGCCCTTCCCCACCCTACCAGGCTTCTTTAAGGAAATAAAAGCCCTCTGCCCTAAGCTTGCCTATCCCTTGTCCTGTCCACTGCTAAATCCCAAGGTATAGGTGTAGCACCAAGCGTTACATCTCATGCAGGACAAGCAGATACAACACACCCCAAGAAATGACAAAGATCAAGCATGTTTTTGTCGGATCCCAAGCAGACAGCTAAACACTGGAAGGACTTCAGACACAGATCTCAAGTGCCCCTTTGCCCAGGGATCATAAGGTTCTGCTCTCAAATTCCCCAGGCCAGCGGCTTCTGTACCTGGCAATCTCAAGCTGCAAGAAAATGGCTGGTGGTTATTTCTAATTTAAGCCACAGCCATTAGCTTGTTCTTGGCTAGGATTATAATAAAAGCCACCTTAAGCCTTCCCTTTGAGGAGAAAGCTTCTGCTGCAGCTCCACCTCACTGCAAAACACAGCCTCCCCAACAGCAAAGGTCTGCATTGCTGAATGCTTATAAAGACTGGGTGTCTCCAGTCCTCACCCACCTGTTTTCACTTCCATGGCTGCTGACACCTCCCCAAAGCAGGTAAATTAAAGACTGAACAGTCTGTTCTCTCATTCTTTCCCAGACCACCCAAAAAGATTCACTCAGCTTTCTCCTTGAGCATTTAACCCTTTCTGCAAGCTACCGGGGCAGAGGGAAACGCGAGGGGAATGATTGCTGGCGAGATCTTCCTCCTTCCTCTATAAATGTTTGCATCAGCACTGAGGAATCCACAGCCTGGGTTACATCCCAGACTCTACCCTCAAAGCACACGTGTAAGTATTGGTGTCAAAGACAGGAGGAAGGAAACTTTCCCTTCTGGAAGCCCACATGGCTTCAAATGTCAGGAGACCAGGATTCAGCTCCCAGCACCACCACCACCACACTGACTGCCTTTGGGTAAGCCACTGGATCCCACCACCATCTTCTACAACTCAGAGCCCCATGCCAGGGCCACTGGTGTCTTCAACCACAGCAGGACTGCCGCTCACCTGGGCCTTCCACACCAGCTCAGAGCCTTACGGAAAATCCGTAAGGTGCAAATGAGATTCCTCCACGGGCATCTGGGATTCCCACGCAAAAGGCAGGTTGGCACATGCTCTGCCAGTGCTCCCACCATTGCCAAACCAAAGAGGACAACTTGGAAGATTGCAGGAAGGCCCTCATCAAGAGCGGAGTGGGCTCGATCCACAGCATGACGTGCAAAGAGCTTTCAAGTTTCCCTGCTAACGTGACGGATCCATGCTTCCAACAGAGAAAACAGCATCTACATCCCACTCAAAACCCGAGCAATATCCAAGTCACACAGACTTTACAGATCCTCTCTCCCTTTTCTCATTTGATTACCCCTGCAAGCCTTCCGGTTCCTACCAGTAAATTCCTCAGCTGCCCACAGAAATATCTGCATGCAACTTCAGATGTTTGCACCACAACTCAAACAAAATTTGCTGCCTCCAGAACAAAAGGGAGAGTGAGGAGAAACAGAATGACAGCAAAGCACAATCTACATCTCTCTGCAAGAAGTTCCCTTGGGACAGCACTTGGCCAGGGTGCAAGAACTCTGGCTGGTGGATCAAATCGGCAGGTGGAGCAGGAACAGGGATGCACAGTGGTACACTGTGACGGGGCAAACAGCATCCACCCTCAGAGGGGCAGTGGTTTGGCAGGAAAAGCTGCTCTATCATTGCCAAACTGCTCCTCTAACAACGATTCTAGTGATATAGAAACAAGGGAGACGCAACTACTGCTCAGTTCCCTAATGGTGCTCCCTCACACCTCCTGTGCCTCAGTCCTTCCCTTTCTGAGCGCATATCCCCGGCAGTCTGCAAAATCCGTAGGGACTAACCCATTTTGCTGGTGCTGTCTCCCTGCCAGAGCCCCGCTCCTGTTTCACAGCCTCCCCATGCCAGGTCTGCCTGCTCAGGAGCTCTGAAAGCAACAGCCCAGAGCAAAAGCTGTTTCTCCATCTCCAAGTCTCACGGAAAGAAGCTGAACTTGCTTGCAAGGCTCATTTGTACCTGTATGCAATTTCTCCTCAGCATGGCTCTGCTCAGCAACCCAAACCCTCCTGAAGGGTACCCGAGGCACGTGCAGGCAGCAGGAGCCCTGGACCCTTTTGGCATCTGGCTCTGCAGCATGCGGCTAGGCAGGCAGGTCTGCCTGTCTCCTAACGCAAATGCCTGCACAGGGAAACACCGCAGCGCCTGTTTGGCCTGGGAGCCAAGACTTGCCGGTTGGCCTGTGTTGAGACTTGGTCAGCCTATAGACAGGACACGTCACACCAGAACAAACTGCCGAGCCAGAGCAGACAGAACTGCGCCAAGAAACAGGGGACTCCCACACAGGACACCCTCAATGGACCCCCACCCTGGAAAATGACCTATCGAGGGAAATGTCTGGCCTTGGGAAGCAATGCTGCCCCCCCAGCTCTCAAATGGCCGGAGCCACGACACTAGGAGCCAAAGTACCCTTGAACCAAGATGGTGAGATCAAATAGCAGCTTTTTCTCCTCACCTGCTGCTTTGGCAAGTGGAAAAGAGCTTGCCACTGGATGGAATCGGTCACTGAGCCTGTAAATATCCAGGGGACAAATCATTCAGTGCCCAGCTCTCCTTCCTATTCCCACCTCCCCTTGCTGACTTAAGTTGGACTACAGCATCTCCAGAGGTCACTTTGAAGCTCAGAGATTCAGCTCTTCCCCTCAAATCAAAGTTCATATAAGCTTGCACCAAAATAACTACCAGAACAAATTGCAGCCTATTTAATTTGTTTGGTTCCAGTTTGCCCAAGGAGCCCCAGCAGGATGCTCTTGTTTTGTTTACCAGGCATCCCTAGTTTCTGTCTGTCAGGCGGCCTCACTCTGACCTGCACCCTGGCCTGGGTATCTTTAGCTGGACCCTCTGAGCAGCAGATCTATCTGAAGCACGTCAGGTTTACGACGTTTTTCCACCTATAACGGAGCAGATCTGGGCACAGAACCTTTGCACTGTTCCCTTTGACAAGCTCCAGTGACCCGCCACAACACTCAGCAAAACCCACCCAGCAGAGTCAGCACTGTCATCTCCCCGGGCAACTCAAACTCACGGCGCAGCCCTGCCTCAACTGGCCCTTTATCAGCCATTCAGGCATTTTGCCCTCTTTTCCAACCCTATCAAAAATGCAGGAAAGCAGCCACAGATTAGGAAAAGGAAATCCTGAATGGCTGGACTTCTTAACTTGGTTGAGCAGCAGCGGGGTTATGGGGGCCCACCAGCTGAGCCAAGGTAACTGGACACGTTTATACCAGTAGCTCACAGTGATTTAGGTTACTGCCCTGCGCTGCCCATCCTGCCTTGCTGCTGGAGATTATTCCACCCTTAGCTAACGCAACGGAGAGGAGCGTGTGCCAGGATTTTCACTCCCAGTCTAGCAGATCAACCATCGACAGTCTGCACTCAACCTGAAGGCATAAGCTTCAAGGATGAGGAACTGACAAGCTTTCATTTCATAACCTGCCAGATCTAAATCCATCACGGCCCCTGGGTCACAGCCACTAGCCTGCAGCAAAAAAGAAGTAAAGCACTGTAGTTTTAGCAGCTTTGGAAAACACGGAAGTGGAGCAGCAGTTTGTCTTCGCAATGGTCTGAGAGCCTGCACCCAATCTGCAGCCACAAGACCGTGCACAGGAGCTTGTGCCTACAGCAGCAACGGAAGCATCCCTACAAGTCAGAGTGCCAGTTCTGTCTTCACAGACCATCAAAAATTTTCCCTTCCAAAACATACCAGGAACCCGAACTTTTCACAGCAGGTCTGCAATCAGTGCCCTCTCGCCAGTCATGCTTCCAGACAAATATGGACACTGTCCCACAGGTGGAGAAACTCAGGCCCAAGGAAGTTAAGAGGACTTGTCACTGCTATAGCACATCAGGAAGAGAGCGTGATAGAATTCCTATTAGACAACAGCCCTGACATAGCCCATCTTGGAGGGACAACTCCACGAAAGGCGTCTTCACCTTGTCTCACTCACAGAAATGGATCTCTCCACTCGCTAATCTTGACTGGACTGACCCTTTGGGATGGCGTTTCAGCAGCGAACACCTGCTTGGCTCTAGGAATGGTCTAACATTGGAAGAGGAAGAAGGCTGCAAATGCAAGGCAGGGGGAGGAGGAGAGGCAGGGTCTAACACAGGTCCACGTGGCAAAAGCCTTGCTTGCTCTGTTTTGGGGCCGACTTTAAAAATTGGAGCCATTCAGTGCACAGAGACAGGTACGTGGCATACGAGGAGTGTCTTGTAGCCACAAGTGCTCTGCACTTTAGGTTGATACAGCCCACTCGGAGAGAAACTGGATCAGGGAGCCAGAAAGCACAGCCAGTCTGGACAGACTGAAAGAGCCAGAGTTAGACAGTCCACAGAAAAGATGACTGAAACATGAGAAAGCCGGTCACAGCACGCACCGGTGAGAAAAGCTGCAGCAGAGCAGAAGGCACCGCACTGTGCTCCACACCCAGGCAGAGTGGGGGAGAAACGCAGACAAACTGCAGTACTGGAGCCTGAGGTCAGACAACAGGAAAGCCAAGGCAACGCCGGGCTGGGCTGCCTGGCAGCCCCCTCAGAAACACCAGCCCGGCCCTGGGCTCCAGAAAAGGACTGTGTGACCTCCGGAGGTCTTGTTCACTCCTTCCTCTCTATTGGAAAGAAGACACTGGGAAAGTATTAGAGGCAAACCCTGAGAAGTCAGAATATCAGGATAATTTCTGCAATTGATCCTGACTGAATTGAATTGACAGGAATAACACACACAATGTTTTTCTGCCCACCAGGAGAGGAGGTGAGGATGCACAACGAAGGGAGGCTGCCATTTGCAGTCCAGGCTCTTCTCCGTGGATGTGCAGAAGTGAGAGGCAGAGAGCCTGGAAGATGGGGGGACTGCAGGAGAAAGAAAAGGTCTTATAGCAAAGGCAGGTAAGTGGCAGGTTGGGGAAATAATTATTTTTTTTTCCTTTTTCTGCCACAGGTTCCCTGTTTGACATAGGTAAGTCAAAGTAAATATTCTCTATGTTGTCCTTAAAGGAGCAGTCCTCATCCTCCCTGTACCTGACCTGACAGCAGTATCCAACAGTCCCAAGTGGAAGTGAGGCACACCGGAGGTGATGCCATACTTTTGAGAAGAAAGCAAAATAATACATTTTCAGATAGGAAAGTCAAAGCACTGTACCTGCAGCTCTCCACGTCAGAACCATAGCTAACCACTACGCCCACTGGAAAGAGGGAGAGATGAAAGGGAGAGATGAATTCACTGCCATTTAGAAGCAGACACAAATACAGTAAAGCGTGTTCGAGTAGTCTGGGTCCCATACTGATTAAAAAGAATTTAAAAGTCCCCACCAAACCATATATCAAATCACAAGTGAGTTACTGATCAAGGGACTGTTTTGTGCAAAAAAATACTCTGTGGAGAGAAAAGGACGGAGTTGAATTTTGGAACAAAATCCACCATGCACAACTCAGTCTGTGTACAAGGCCAGTTCAGCAACTTGCTATACAAGGCAGGGGGGCTCTGATAGACGTCGCTCATCTACGTGAGCAGATACGGCTACAAGTCCCCTCAAAGCAGTCAGGAGAGAACTGATAACAAGGGACGCTGTCAGCGAGGGACACTGAGGAACAGCTAGGAGAGCCTTCGGGGGGCAAAGCCCCAACTCAAAAGAGAGACCAAGAACTCCACACACACAAACTCCTTCCTTTTTTCGATTCCTACAGAATTAAGAAAACAGGACTTTGCAGGAAGTTACCTGCAAGTGGAACAAGACTGACAAGGTATTGACTGCCAATTTCCCTGCAGAGAAGCAATTCCCAAGACCACAACACTCGCTGATAGCTGGAACCAACGGGAGTAACAGTCACGCCAAGAGCACGACCCAGTTTTCCAGAGAGAAAACCGGGGTTCGTATTCCCTTCAAATTAAGCTATTAGGGATGGCAGCAGCTCTTGGAGAAATCAAACGGTTGAAAAGGGTTACAACGAGCCCAGAAACAACTGAGCGCAGTCCAACAGAGGAATGAAAAATCTAGGGAAAAAGGGAGGGAGGCAGCAGCTGGAGGGATGCGGTAACTTGCACCCAGGCAACTGTGACGTCTCTGGGTTCGCGGGGAGGCTCGGCTGGAGCCCGGGGGTGGGGGCAGCGGCCGGGGAGCCCGGAGCGCCGGCCTGCTCCTGCCTCTGCAGGACACGCACCGCACCGCCGGGCCGGACAGACCCCGGGACAAGTCGGAACAGCTGCCAACAGGCTGCAAAAATGCACAGAAAAAGCTTATACGGGCGAAGGGGGGCGGAAAGAA
>VZSF01006068.1:256367-307283 GCA_013398295.1 Chionis minor | reverse complement strand
CCCCCCCCCCCCCCTTTTTTTTTTTGTTCCACATGCCATAACCCAAGAATTGAAGACAAATTTGAGAACCACCTAACTAGTCATTAAAGTAAATGCCCCTTCTTCTAGCTGAAAAAGCACTTCCTGGATAAAAGTGCAAGATGCAAAGAACTTCTTGCAGAACTTGCATGCAGGCATCTCAGAAAGTTAGAATTTTCTCACCGAAGCTATTCAGCAAAAAGCAAATGTTCTTTGCAAGGCTCATTTCTATATTTCTGCCTTTGGAAAACAAATAGCATCAAAACTTTTTTTTTGAGAACAAAATGCTCCCAAAGAACGCAAGCCATAAATACGCTGCTTCAAAATTTTAATTCCAACAGAGGCCCAACAATAGCAGGGGCTTTTGTAACTTCTGTGCTAATCCCAGTAAGAGGTTATTTGCCTTCGACTGCTGGCTCCCCTCATCGAGCAGCAGTGCTAACAACCCTTCCAAGGCTGCCACTACCGTAGCACATTTAGCCAGAAACGATCCAAGGGATCAACCTGCAGGACAAGCTGCACAGCGAAGAATTCATTCAAAATAAAGAGGAACCTGCAACTCCAGCCCCAACTATTCAGTTTACTTGCCTGCAAGTCCATGGGCTGGGTAGGAGGCTTGTTTTTTCCTGAGCTTATGCTTTTCGGCCACATTCCAGCGGAGAAATTGCTGATGCACTCACAGTTATACAATTTTGCTGTCTTCAGTGAAGCTGTGTACATATATTTCACGGGGCATATTTGGCTAGATGCTGGTGATGCTGAAGCCAAAGCAAAATGTGAACTTTCTCAATTGTGTTACCTCTGCATTAATGATAGTGAAAAGAATGTGCTATTAATTTTAACCAGTTTTAGCACCAAAAGTGTAAAATTCAACAGTATTAGGTTTTGGGGTTTTTTTAGGTTTTGGGTTTTTTTCTTGTTTAATTTGGTACTTGTTGAAGAAGTAAAAGAAATACACCTAGACTATCATACAGAAAGCAATATGATTGTGTGCCCTTTACACACTTTGGAATGTAATTCTGGAGAGGAATTAATATACACTGTTGCTTCAAGACATTCAGACATCAGAAAAAGAGCACAATGTAATGTTCATTTGCAGTCTCCATTATGTCCAATCCAGCGTTCGCCACTTTTCATACGTGAAGTACCAGAGGTGCTTTCTATATGTGCTCTGCCTCAACTGAAAAGCTTTACAATTGTATTTATCCAAAGCATTTGATCAAGACTGGCTCCTGCTAGACAACTGTTTAGTCAATTCTCTGGCCTCTGTACCAGAAGTGGGAAAGAAGCACTGAGCGGCCAACTGAAGAGTTCTCAAAAAACCTGCAATTCAAGAACCAGAAACTCCTAAGAAACAACCATGGAAAGAGCAGTGTTGGCTGTAAGATCTTTATTTCTTCCATAAAAGAGGAAGGACTACATCATCTAAGCAGAGAGCTTCTGAATTCTATTAAGCAAGATGGTTGAAGCTATAGCCACAGTTTTTTGGGGGCAAACAAATAGCCTTGCCCCAAACAACAACCATAAAGACAAGCTGTTGAAAACTGGTCACATTTTGTACTCCTTCAGAAACCAAAAGGAAGGGGGGAAACAAAGCAAACCCCCAACTTACTCGTGTGCTAGGGCGGAAGTATAAAAAAGTCAATTATTTAAACACAGTACTTCTCCAGAGGAACGTGCTTGCAGAAACAAAAGCAATGCCCGTGCAGGATCTTTTCAATGTCACTTTAAAAGCTATACAATCCTATCTGGATATGCAAAACTAATAATGCCAGAGGACAGAAAAAGCAAGTAGGCAGCCCACTGTTCTGTGGCATTAAAATGTGATTAAATGAAATTCACAAATGGTTTAGCGACATTTCTAATAGACTAATCACATAGCAGTACTCTAAATAGAGAAACAGACCCATTATCAAAATATTCCCTTTAAAAAAACTTGTATCTCAGCTCAGTACTTAATGTATTTATTGTGTGGAGATAATGGCTTTTCACTTCAGATTTAGAAGAACACAGATGAAAAGAGGGCTTCGCACAGCTGTATGCACTAGCAAGAACTAGTACAAAACACATTCTTTGCTTTAAGTCTCCACGTTTTGGAACAAAGAAAAACTAACTGTTGACCCAGTTTATAAGCTCATCCCAAAATCAGCCTTTACATTAAAAAAAAAAAAATCTTCTGTTAAATGGCAGTGTTCAGGTACAAACAGCAACCATTCCCTTGAAGCAAGCAAAACTTAATTTTTTTCTGACAGATTAGTTAAAATTGGCCAGGGAAATCAGAGCTGAAGGCTCAAATACTTTTCAGAAGCTTTATACAGCAGGATGCTTCTCACTATTACTCATCAAGGCCAGTTGCCCCAACCTCCAACCGGAAGCATGGTTGTTTCTCATTGTGGCTACTGCATCATCAGTACTTTTTATAGAGCGACAATACAGCGCTAATCAATACAAACACTTTGCTCATTTTTTAAATGCAGGAAGTTGCCTTCTCCGTGGCAGGTGCTCTATTTCAGAAAGCCACGCTGATGAAAACATCCCTATGTGGCAGACGCCTAAAAAAACGCCAACAAAATCAAGCCAACTGGCTCTCAAATCTGCCACAAACACATCCAGGATATTTCTACCTAAATACAGTGCATAAGTAACAGTCATCTTAGAAAGTCTTAACCTTTATTTGCCCATTTATTTCAGTCCGCGCTTACCCCCACTTTTCTCAGCACACTAGCCAGATCACAAAGCAGATTTCTCCACAAACAGTTCAGCCAAGAAGAATCTTTTTGGGCTGGTCATCCACTTTGGACCTGTATTGTATAATACAGTTGTAAGCAAATTCTAAATTCAAAGCATGGGGATTTAGTATTTGAAAACCACACTATATGGTATACAGAAACTGGCATTCAGTAGTACTGTATTGCCTTTTCAACCATTTTCAACTGCAAACTCATCTATTTTCACAATCAGAACATTTTTGTCTGAAAAGTTTATTTTCGTTTTCTGAACACTCTAAAGCAACTGTGCTTTTGATGTTACACAAGTGTCCAGATAGGATTAACAAAAATTAAAGTGTTCCAAATTACAAATTTAATTCTTGTAAGAGATTGAGAAAGGAAATAGAACAGAAAAGCATGACATACACACATTGTGAAGAAACCCCAGCTTTTCATGCAATGGCAGGCAAGATGTAAAAAGCCACCCAAATTCACACATTTTTACACCGAATCATCAGAAAAGTACTCTGTAGTAAATCTGTGCATCCAAATACATTTGGGATCTACACCTAAGTTACATTATTTAATGTTATATACACTTATTACCCCTTGTATAATGTCTAAGGGAAAATCTTCATTCAAACCCAAACCAAAAAAAAAAAAAATGCAAGACTAACTTGGAAAAAAGGAGAATCACTTTAGACATTCAGTTAAAATGTTGGTTTTGTTTTAATCTAGACCTCAAAGTGTTTATTAAAAAACAAACAATCCTCTTCATTTAACATTTTGCTTTCTAACTGTACAGTAAATTGCATTGCAGAGAACGAATCCTGTCTTCAGACTGTATTTTCTTTGGATGGATTTAAGATGTAGCTGGATATTACTTCAAAGATAAATAAAAGGAAGTTGGTCCAACTAGAACAATAGCTGATATATTACATGCATATGGGTTTTTTATGTATTTTTAAATTATTTTTTAAACAAATGAATGTAGGGTATAGCTGATATCGCAAATAAACCAAAAAGCACCTGGAGTCAAAATATAAAACATACCTCCTATCCTGGCAATGGCAGTAAAAATCAGAACAGTAATCTTTCTGGAACGGCATTTTTACGTAATTTAGAAATGTTAAGTACCAGGAAGACTACTAATCAAGTAGTTTTAGCAGCCAAGTTTCCCTCTTTTTACTGAATGGAACAAATGCTTTAAATAAACCGTTTGTCCTCTTCACTGAAGAGAGCTAGTCTATTCATCTTTAATGAGCTAGGTTTTTGTTTTTTGTGGTTTTTTGGGAAGATTAGCCACGTACTGTAATAATGCCTACTGCATATAATCCAAGCATTTGCTGTGAACAGTTGGAGAAAGCAGTCAGTAAGAACCTAGGATCAATGAAATAGATGTTACTTTAAGCCATCCACAAAATGGAGACCCATATAGTGCCCAGTGTTAAAACCCAAATCTCTTCTCGCGCTTTTTGTTGTGCAAGTTCATCCCCATGAAAACAGGAGCTGATCCATAGTTCAATTTTCTTATTTCCTTAGTCAATTTTCACATTAGTGTAGATTTTACGAACAAAGGCACTTGTTCCCATGTAACCAATAGCTCCTGCAAAATAAACCAAAAATATTGAATATGTTAGAGCTGATCATCAAAATAAACCAGCTATATAAAACACACACACACTTAAACAGAGAAAGACAAATAAAGCGTGCACTCTGCACAGAGAAAATTACCTGCAATACTTGTTCTCAAACTCTAATTATCCATGCTCCCAGTGAACATCTGGCAGGAACTCCCCTGGTCTAGAAATCTAAATCCATTAAGCCATCTTACCAAGAGGCCATGCTCACTTGGCCTCGATAAATATAGCAGCCCCCCCACTGCTGCCAATAACCAGGTCCCTCTTTCTGAACAGAGGGTAAAAAACATACAATCACCCACTCTGCAGGGAAGATGGATGGGAGGACGGGTTTTTATTATAAGTTACATGCCTTCTGGATGAGTGTTTTATTGGCAGATGGCTTTTACCTTCCCAAAAGGCACAAATAATATAGATCCCCATCCCAGGAGTCTTAAACTCCAAGGAGGTCTGTACAAAGAGATTAAACTAGTAGCAGTTAGTAGTTAAAGGAAATTGCAACCTGTGGTTTTCAAATTAGTAAGAGTCATGAGCAAAGTATGCATTGTCACAGCAGTAATAAAGGAACAGGTCAGTGGGTTTTTGATAGGGGCAACAGTTTATGCTAAACCCAAAATACTGCTGGGCTAAGAACACCTAGGAAAATGAAAGAAATGCACTGGACCAAGACTTCTTCTGAGAAAGAGATTCGGCAACCTACCTGGTCAAACCCAGAACCTCGGGTTTGCCAAGCTTAGTAAATACTGTTGTCTTAGGAAATCCAAAGGGTTCCCAGTGCTTCTCCTTCATCTCTTCCAAGCAAAATGAGAGTAAATCAGCCTTGGGGAAGTCAGTTTGGCTAACTCTCAGGTTCAAAGTGAATTTGAAAAATCAAGCAAGAACTAGAGAGAACTGCTGACAGACTGCCAGAATAACACATCATAAAATATGAGAAGAAAAGGATAGAGAAAGCGAGGGCCAATAATTCAGTACAGATAAGAGAACTCCAAACATCAAACACTTGGATGCTCAGTAAAGATGGACTCTAAACAGACATTTTTGCTTCCCTGAAGCAATAAAAAAACCCCAGAACAAAGCCTGAAACAACATTTTCAGCGGGATGCGCCGGATTTGCATAAGATGTGCCAAATACAAAAGCCTAACCAATGCTAAAAAATTTCTGCCAAAACTTAATTTTTCAATAAAAATATAAAGGTTTTTTTGCCTTTACAAATTAAGGTTATACAGACCTGCAGCTAACATTGCTGACTGCAGAGTTATTCAGAACCTGAAGAAATCTTTAAGTCCTGAGGACTGCTCAGATAATTCATGAGGTCAGCCATTAAACTCACCCAGAATTTTGGTTTTCAGACCCACTAAAGCCCAATATTCATACCTAATCAGGAAACCTACACAAGGCAAACCTGACGTATCGTTCCAATGCTATCAGAATGGTAGAGCCTGTGGAGTCAGCCTCTGTGTTGCGTAGCATATCAAGCTGTATAAATACCACAACAACCGTTCCACTGGCCAGTAAATAAGGGATTTGTGTTGTTAACTCGGACAAAGCAGAGTTTGATTAAAACAAATACAGCACATGCAAGATCTGGTCACTGGTTGCAAGCGTTAAGTGTGCTGAGGACTCAGCAGAGAGGCCTGGCAGTTCAAGAAGAGACCAGTAGGGCATTCTGACAGACCCAAGAGGTGTGTCAGAAGAGCTAACACACTCAGAAGCGCTAACACACTCAGAAGCGCTAACACACTCAGAAGAGCTGTGGCAGAGGTGGTGATGTGAGCTTGGAGTCATAATGGAGCACGTACAGATTCTTCTGTAGCATGTGAAGAAACTCATCTTCTGTCTTATGCAGTAAATGGACAAAATAATGGCACTGGACTCCTGTTTTAAGACTCATCATGTTTTGCCTGTTGAAGCAGACACTGCAAACAGATCCAATGCCCGTTTTAGTTGCTAAACTCAGATGCATTCCAGAACTTGTTCTCTGAGGGTTTCTCTAGTGATGCGATGCCAGGTATCACAGAGATTTGGGAGAAAAAAGCACTAATTGTGTTTCATTTGAGATCTAGAGAATGCGTGCATGAGGTGGAAATGAGGGGGAGGAGTAGAGAGTAGCAGTCACATGAGACCCCAAGTTCTCAGCCCCATAAACAAATCATAACCTATTCGGAATCACAGGAGCCTTACCCATGAAGGCCACTAATGGCCAACACCCAAGGCGGCTTATTTGAATAAAAAATCCATAGTAAAGGGAACAATTTTATTTATTTATTTTAAATACCATCTGATAAGCTGTTTAACTTGGTTACAGTTTATATAGGTTTAGCAGAAATAGAATGCAAACATATTTCAGCTGAACAAGCTGCTCTTAAAAAAAGAGGAAAATCGAAATAGTAAGGAAAAGCAACCACAAAACAGAAAAAGATTAATTCCCATGTATTACTTCAAACCAATTAACACTTCCTACAGTTGCGACTTTGTAAGCACAGATTTTATTTTTTTTAAAAGCCCTCCAATCATACTTATAGATTTATCTGGATGCTGAAGAGTGTGGTATTGCAAGAGGCCTTTCTATACTACCTAGCCCCTAAGCCTGAGATGGGGAGTACGTTTTATTCTTTTCTGTCACTAAGAGGGAAGCACAAGAAGCTCAAAAGGTTTGGAAGTTCTCATGGGCTCCCTACTGTCCAGTCTCAGAACTTAAGACGTTCTGCAGAGGGCAGCAGACTTTGTGGATCAAAGCATCCCACTACATGTGGGATTTGAGTTCACTGGGCATTGTTAGGGGCACTAAAACCAGAGTTGGATGACACAAGCCTACAGAGAGTTCCCCTGTGGCTGCCTTGGATCCTAACTAGTTTCTCTCTTATCCAACTGTGTGATGCTGAACACGCCCATTCGTGTGAGCCTCCAAAGCACAGCTCTACACACTTTCACAGGAGACGTACAGTCAGTAGCACGCACACTGCACAATTCTCTAACACAAATGTCTTTTTGTTAGATCTCAATGGCAGCAAGTTCCCTAGACAAATGCTTTTTGACAGGGGATTTTTTTTTCTTCCCTCCACATGCTGAAAATAGGAGTTCTCAGTAAAAGGAATCTCACAGCTTCTCTTCCAACACACTTTAAAAGACAAAAAGAAGTCTCAACAGAGTTGTGTAAAAAAGTTTAATGTGTTATTTTCTGATTTTGAATAAATATGGATTTTACCCTAATATTCCATCAGGTAGTGTCATACCGTGACAAGAAAGCATTCAACAATCTTCGTTTTCCAAGTTTAAAAAAAAAAAAAAACACCAACATTTTAATTACAGAAACTGGTGGGCAAGCTTGGCTTCTGCATCATAGACATTTTAATCAATACCAGCCTGAGCACTTTAAAAGGAAAAGATTAGAGCTGAAAGTATAAGCCTATTAAAGAAAAAAAAATGGCTGCAAGACTACCAGAACTGCAGGGAAGTCTTGTAATGTGCCAAGAACCTGATGAAGCAAGATTAGATTGTATGAGAGAAAAGGGGAACAGGTACTCAGCAGTTACAGAGATGATTTCCCTCCCCCCCTTTTTATAAAGCATTGTCAAATTACCCACCCTCTTGTGATATGAAGAAATGTATACTTTACAGAGAGTTCTGTAAAGTTCCTGTAAAACATTATGTGTCTCAAATATCTAACTCAAAGAAATCCTTCCACTAGAATCTATAGGACTATTCATTCACTACTAAGAAAGAAAGTATAAAATAAGGATCACACACAAAAAGCAAATGCCATCATAGGAAAGTGCAAAGGAATCAAGTAGCACTTTCTAAAAGTCATACAGCAAAGGTCAAAGATAAAGCTAACAGGTGAACAAGTATATTTGACTTTAATCAGATGACCTCCATGCTGAGAACTGTTTTTTTCCTAAGTATCTGCCCAAACAGTATCTTATGAAAGCAATGAAATCCAGCTGCACACAGGAGCTCTCTGTACTCCCTTTACCTGTGAATACTCCAATACTTATTTCTCACATGCTATCCTGAAGTGTCAGTTCTTTCAGTTCTGGTCACCCTCATGTACACATATGCCACAAGATACAGATGGCAGTGTCATCAGTATTGCAACACCATCAGTGCCTCACTGGGGGCGCCTAGCTCCTTGTCTTGCAGCAACAGTAAAAACTCCACAACAACATGGTAGCATGGACTCAACTTAAATTCAGAATTTATTTTGCAGACTTTCTTGCCAAATATTAATTCTTTTAAGCTCGCACTGAGGGTGAAATTCTCTGCACAGTACATAAATTATCTTCCTATCAGAAGATACAATCCACAGAAATCGCCTATATCAGGTAGGAAACAAGTATAAGCAGAGAAGTCTAAGATTATTTTTAAAGACTGTAAGCTTTTTTGAGCACATCTTGCAGACATACACACTCCACCACCAAAACAACAGAGCTAAAATCAGAAAAGCATGACAGTCTGAAAAATTCTGATATAAAACTGTCAATATATTTGAAACTTACCACACATTATTCCCAAAGCTGTGCTAAATACTGCCATATAACCAAAGTAAAACGATGTTTGAAACAAGCCATACATCCTGCAAAAGAAAGACAGGAATTTATGCCAGGTATTTTCCCCAGTTTTTCCTCAACAAACTTATCTGGCAACACAGTAATCTGATATTCAAGCAAGAAAACTACCACTTACTTTGTCTTGAAAAAGTAGTAGTAAAAGGAGTACATGTAAACATAAATCGCAGTTGAAGCCGCAGAAAGAAAGCTTGTCCATTGCCTGAAAGTAAACGCGCATGTCCATCATATATCTAACCAAAAGGCTTCCCAAGAAGATGCAACAATGCCCTAAAACCTTAATCTGAAAATAAAGTGTACTGGTTCTATGGACTTATTTAACAAAATCTACGTGTTGTCTGCTACAAGTGACAAAAGCTTCTATGGCAACAGCTACCACTGAGACCAAGTGATGAACCTTCTTCATATTCCTGTGTGCCTTGGCATATCTTTTTCTTATACATACATATTTGCAGACACAGAAAGCTCCTGTACAGAAAGGATCCAGGAACTGCTTTTATTCCCTTCAGCTAAAATCTGGACACGGGACACTTAGAAAAGATCCATATAGACTGAAGAACGTTACATTTCTGTAAAACTCTCACAAGCCAGTAAACTACACAAATAATGCGATACTTACCACCTATAATCCTCTGCGTTTAGCAGGAAATACGTACAAACGATAGTCACACAAACTGTCACAATGCAGAGGATAACCAGAACCAACATCATAAAGCCATAAACATAGTAGATCTTGTAAGCCCAGAAGGAAGTAAAAATGAAATACCTGAAGAGAGTAAACAAAATATGCAGCTTATATTGTAAATGGATTAATTAATACTTTTTAAATCAAATCTGCAAATAACTGACATACTCACATTTCAATAAAAATTGATCCAAAAGGGAGGATTCCACCTAGGCAAACAATAACAGCGGGTTCCATGAACCTGAAAGATATTAAGATTAGTTTAGGGACAATTTTAATCTTTCATTTACAAACATATTAAGACACATAACGAGATAATTAATGTAGCAGAGAGAATTATTTGAAAGACGTGCTAACAAGAACATTTCTGTCTTGTACCAATATATTAAAAAGAAGCCGCCCCCAAAGATGTCATGTATACGGATAGAAGGAGGAGTTATTCTTGGGGAAAGCTGAAACAAAACAAAAGTCTTATGTCTATCACCTACAGGCATAAGGTCAGGCATACAGTCAGTCTTAAAGGCAACCGAAATAATCTCTCTTGCCAAAAAAGGGCCTCAGCAATCAAGCCCCGTAACATCCACTAGCCTTGAATTAAGGTAGTGAAAACTCAAAGCTGTTGATGGCTTCAAATACAGGAAAAAGGGCAAAGAAAATTTTGCAGGGTAATGGTTATAAAATTAAGAACCGGCGTTTATGTTTAATACTATACTGAGTCATGAGCCTATGGTCAAAAATGAATACTCAGCTACCTGTAGGTGATACTGTCACTTACTAAAGGTGACCTCTGTGTAGTACTTGGAACAATGCTGAATCCTGCTAGTAACCAGTGATTTAATTTGCAGCTTCTTTTATTATTTATAGGGAGACTTGTCTAAGTTGACGGTGTGCAATTTCATCATCTTTAAGTATCTTTTTTCTTTTTATCTGTCATGCTGATCCAGAAAAATCCATCAGATTCCCAAGACACAGGCCACAATATAAATCAAATCCTAGCATCTGAGCTGCACAACCTGGCACTAACAAGAGACTAAGTGTGCTGCACTTCCTAGATATCGTGGGTGTACATGTTTCAGTGCCTCCTTCACTTTGTCTGTTCCATTCCTCTGAACAGGGAAAGCAAGAAAAATCTATTAAAAAAAATCCTCGGAGGATATTTTCATTTCCATAGCTTGCCGCTTCCACCTCAGAATTAAATTAATGGTAAAAAGCAACTGCATTCATGATTTTCCAAAAACCCAAATCTACTAGTTGAGACTAGGCACCCACCCCTTTATATTCACTGCAAAAGTAATAAAAGCTTATTCAAAATTCAAACCATATACTTGGAGTATTTTAGGCTCTGTGCTGTCAACAAAAGTGCAGAATTGGGAACACCATTGCAAGTTTCTCCCCACCATCACCCTGCAAGTATGTCTCAGGTTGTACATGGAGACCATTAAACAGAACAGTTTTGCCTCCAAGGCATATTCAATCCTAAATCTGTAAGAGGCATTAACTAAAGAGAAAAGGTTTAGTTTCAAGATACCCATACATGAACTGGGTTGGACCATCATTTTACATAAGGGACTGAAGAGCATTTCAGGCCAAATGTGAATCAGTGATCCAGAACTGTAAAATCTGCTACAACCATTAACCATTAACTGCACTTGGTGTTTTCACTCAACAGAAAAATTGTATTAAGGAAGTGTCAGTAGAGCTGTTCTTCTAGACACAACTCAATTTAAATATAAAATGTTATTCTAGAAAAACTTTTAATGATCACATCTAAGAAGTAATTTTAAATGCACTGAAGTAAATACATCTAGTTAACATGCATGCTTGTCTTTACCATTTTTTCTCTGGTATGGGACGAGGAACTGCATTGACGCGACATGGAAAATTAGGCTGTCCTGACAGATTTCGGCCAAGAATCGTACCCACAAGGTTCAGTGGAAGAATAACAAAGAAACAAATACAGCACACTGCCACCTGTAAGCAAAAAATAAAATTATGAAGCATTAGGTAATGTACAACTACTTTATCAAATGAAAATACTTATTTCCTGAGAAACTTCCTCATAAACATTATTAAGTACATTTTCTTGCATCAATTGAGCGAACAGACCTACGACAGGTTTTTTTTACTGTTTTAATCTAATCATTATACTCAATGCATTGCAAAGGAATGAAAAGGAAATCTTCATGGTACTTCACAGAAAATTTTTTCAGCTTCTCTTAAACTTTTGCAGAGTATGCTGTCCCTGGGAGTTAACTTATAGCAATTAGGCAGCTGCATACAAAACCAGAACTGCTGGGTGCAAAATCTTTAATCCAATCCAAAAAAGAAACCCAAACAAGAATTGCAAAGCCATGTCAGAATGCTACCAATCAAAATTTTGGATTCCATTTTCTCCGCTGTCCACCAACCAGGTAATTAAGAGCACAGACTGTCAAAGACACAAGTATGCAGAAATACACAATTTAGAAGCACAGTGGCCCTACTTACGTATAGAGCTTAGGTTTATGCACAATGCAGCAAGTCAAGCCAATGTTCCAGCTCTTTCCAATGGAACAGCCTCCCTAAAATTTTTACCACGAATCATCTTTTATCCAGTATATGTATATAGCTCTACTTTCGCTATTCTTTGAAGGCAACATATTATCTTCCAAAATGGGAAAATTTAAAGTGTGTAGTAAGATGTTCTTTACTTTTAACTCTTCAGCACAAAATGAATTAGCATTAGCCAGTTTGTTAACTTTTTGATATTGATTATTGAAGACAGAACAGTTGTCTGTAATGCAATAACCATAGTTCTGAATACTGACCTTGTGACCTTCTCTATGCAAACATATGAAAATTCTGCCTTTTAAAAGCATTGTTGCCTGAGGCTCTGTGGACACCATCGTGCCTCATGAGAAAAGAAGCTATATTCCTCTTCAATTCCATCAGGATGCAAACCCAGAGTAATCTAAAACAATGGGCGGAGGATCAGGTCTAAAAGCCACACACTGACTTGTTTAAGAAGCAGTTACTCCAGGATAAAGGCGGTTCACATATGTTATATCTACAGAAATCTACAGCAAGCATCTGAAAAGCAAGAACCACCAGGCTTCACAAGACAAGGAACTGCGCTACATTAGCTCAATACAAACTTAGCATTAAAATCACACCAGATTAAAGCAACATCTAACAAAAGTCAGTGGGTTATTCCTCTATTACTGACTTGCATATCATTACTAGCCTAGGCCAGATACGCATGGGAAGCGTTGCCTGGGGTTGGATGGAGAAAGCCTTCATGCTGCACAGAAGGGTACACCAAACAGGTGGTCAATGAGCAGAAACACTGTCCAGACCACTCGGTGTATCTTTGAAGAAAGGTTATTACAGAATTACAAAAGCTATGTGTGTGTGTGTGTATATATATATATATGTAGTATTTATACTTGCCAATAATAAAGTAGATTTTACACAATTAATACCTCTTTAGTATCTCCCATTTATCATCTTCTATTACTGGAGAAAACAGGTAATCAAGCAGTGTCTCAGGTAGGACACTAAGGTTGCCTAAGAATAAATTACAGGAGAACTATACAACTCACTCAACGGATGCAGATTTTGCACTTGAAAACTGCTCAGTCTAAAAGTATGAGCAGATGAGAATTTTTAGAGAAAAAAACCATCAAAAAGCATTAGAAACACAAGAAAGAATGATCTCGAGGCCTACATTTACTAAAATCCTGACCAAAAAGTCCCAGCTTGTTTGAAGTGCAGTGGGTAGAAGAGACGTTCAAGAATTAAGGCCTGAACAGGATCCAAAGAATTTCCGAGCTGACCACACTGAAACCATTTGCAAGAAGAGCCCGCTCTGGTTCCTGCCTGGCAGGGACCTCTGGCAGGGACAGGGACAGGTGGCCCCTGTCCATGGTGCTCCCCGGCGCTCCAGCAGGGAGGTTTCAAACCTGGCTGAGGCGGGAAGCTCAGACACAGTCGGAGTGAAAGGGCATCTGTACTGCTCATCCAGCCACAAGCGTCTTCTACAGTGCAGTTATCAAGGTGTCTGTAGCTTCGTTTCTTGATTTCAGAAGCTACCCCTGACTAGAGACAGTGGTAGAAAGTGAATCCGCTGCTTTACTGCAGAAAGGAACTGTCCAGGAACAGCCTTGGGTTCCAACTGACCCAGAACAAAACTTTGTAGCTTGTAAATGTCTATCTTGCAAAACATGTCTACCATAGGGAATCCACACTGAATGAATATACCCTCAGAGAAGGAACCACGCAAGGACCATCCAGGCCTAATTAGTGATTAGCTGGCAAACGCCTAGATAAAGAAAAGCAGTCGATAGCCTCTCATTCTAGTGACACCAACCGCAAAGTTTAATGGCTTCAAATCAGGTGGGCAAGGAATAGGCCCAGTTTGCTCCCGCAGGGCATGGCTGTTGTGTGGTGTGGGAGACTGACTCAGCATCAGCTTTGAAATCTAAATGTTTGTCTGCATAAAACAAGCAGAGACAGACCAAGGTTCCTTGAATAATGGCTTCAATAGGTTCTGCCAACCCATCGCCAGTATGCTTAGAATTGGCATCCGTCAGAAAACCTGAGAGCTTCTGGTTTCATTATCAGATCAGTCAAAGCGTGACTCATAATGGTATAACATTCCATTAACCATTTGGCTGAAAAACGGACTGATTTCAGACAGAACAGCTAGCACCTTCAGCGAAATCTAGTAAGCAGCATTAGGTAAAGTCAACGTTTTGTTAAATAATGAACTGCCTGTCTTAATATTATGTTGCGTTCTGAGGACAGCTGGAACCAAAGTGCACTTTTTCCTTTTTTCCTGGTGTCGTTCAGGAGTCTAAAAATTAGCTGAGATGATTTTGCAGTGCAAACGAGGCCAAACTAAGCAAGCAAGCAGAGACCATAGTGCAGACTCAGGAATGCCTCCTACTCCCACCTGTCTCTGACAAGCTGTCCAAGCTGATCAAAACGTTAATGTTCTGCCTTCTGAGATAACTCCACCCTGGTGTCAGCAACCTGATGCTCTTAATAGGTTGACAAATGCAACCGATGCTAGTTACAACCAGCACAATCTGTGCTGACTTCAGTATTATCTTTTTTTCTTGCTTTCAACTCACTGTCTGCCTCCAAGGTAGTCAACCTGCTCAGACTGATGCTTGCTGGAAATTATTTTCTTCATTCTTGGCAGTAATAGTCTAATCTGGATGCAAGAAATGACTGGAGATAACTGCCTTTTTTATCTTCTGCGTTCTCAGGCATGTTCCTCTTAATTTCAGACCTAAGGTGAAGAAATCGCTGCCTCCAAAACTGAACAGGTATTGCCTGTTGCCACAAATGGCAAGGGCACAATGAAGCAGGCTGGGCAATGCCTAAGCCTACAGAGTTTAAATCCAAACTGAAGCAAACACAGGGCACTGGGGTACACAAGTGTCTTAACAGAAAAAAAAAGATAAAGTTATGAGACTTCTGCCTCAAAGGTTTTGGAGAATAAGATTACAATGGCAAAAGCAGCTCAAGCACTTACTGGCCTCCATTTCACCATCACAAATGGTAAGAGAAAACGAAGGCATGATCAACACACATACATGCTCTGTCCTCCCGCAGAAGCACCTCCCTACATATGTTGCTGGTAACTCACCCAAAAACCCAAACCCCTAAGACTAGCTGCTGCATGACAGACAGAGGTTAAGAAAGCTAGGTCTTAGCGAGCCTTTTAAGAGAAGTATTACTGTAACATCATTCAAGAGAAATTCAGAGAACGGTTTTAACTACCTACCACTTCAGAAAACACCAATTATGCAAACAGGCAGATCTGTTACATTTTCAAACCCAGCTTTCCATCAAGCAAACAAGCACGTGCTCTCCACAATCCATATTACTGAAGACAAATTACATGAGGTTTTTCTACCAAGCCAGTACATTAAAACATACCTATTTCATTTTAACTACTGTGTTTTTGTTGTACAAAATATCTTGTTTATACACAAGCATCTAATTTAATTTGTGGGTTTTAATTGCCATAGAAAAGATCGTACACCTCACCAAATCTGCATTCTGTCTACCCCTTTTTGTTTTGTTTCGATGGGGAAAAAATATTCTACTACCCTTGACTGAATGTGCAGGATTCAGTTTTCCTTATTTGAAAGGAAACATTGTCAAGAGAGATATAATTTATGTTCCAGTGCCACGTGTTTCATATTTTCTGACAACTGTAGATTAAACTTCATTCAAAGGTGATAATTAAAATTTTTATGAGCATATCTAATATTAAACAGTTACTGGCAGGCTATGGTGCCTTGACTGCTTAATGCACGGGGGAGAAAAGCAATAAAAATTAACTGTCAAAGCAGCAGCTTGATCTTTCCTGTCAGCTACCAAAACTGCACTCAGTCATGAGACTCTCCCCCCATATAGAGGTTACTGAATCTGTACAGTGGAACAGCTTTCTGCACATTATCTGCCCAAGCATTATACAGAATACGAATAGAAGGCCTCAAAATAAAGTGTTATTAATTTTATTACAACTAAGTTGTTAATCTAGGGTGCTGCTTTGGGTAATAAATTGAACTGTTGAAAATTTAGGCAGAACCATTAAGCTGTGTCTACTTTCAGCAAAAATGAGTTTTCTCACCAAGGATTCCACAGTCACTTTAAAGCAATCTGAGGAAGCACCTTGTTGAATGTCTATAACTAGATTTTTTTTTTCTATTTTTAGCCAGGTGTATTTCCTTATGAGGCCCAAGGCATAAAAATCTTTGGCACTACCAGGTCCTCCTTCTTCAGCAGCAGACAATACTCATACCAACCTAAAGCTGTCAGGGACGGCTACAGCCTGGATTAAGCTATCTGTTGGAGGAAACACTTTTTTTCTAGTTTAAACAAGGTATAAAAGATGCAAACACTGGGATCTAAATCCCAAGAGAAATTCAGTGTGTGTAACCTTATTTAATTAAATCATTAAAAATACATACTGGAAACATTAGCCACACAGGAACCTACTGCTCAAACAAAACAAAAATGGTATATCTTAAACAGTTTAATAGAAGCTGCATGGATTCTGCAGTCAGAATATTACATTAGTCATAGCAGCCTTAATGCAAATCTTTAAATTATGTATCACACACAGAACAATGTAAGCAGTCACAACTTATGAAATGCCAGAATTAAGGTTGCCCCTTCAAATTCAATCACGCTGCACTCTCTAGAAATGCTGCATTACTTAGTATTTCTGCATAGAACTACCACCGCACTCCTTGTAAAGGCATATGGAGAACTTACTTCACTTGCCATTATTTTAAATTATTTTGAATTGTTCCATGCTCCATTTTTTGTATATACTTTAAACACAACAAAATAGAAAGATGATTGACAAATACACCAAAATAAGTAATATTATACAATATTACAATATACAATATTAATTATTAATATACAATACACCAAAAAGACTGACAAAAATCAAGAGAAAGTAAGTCAAGGTATAAAATACTTTCAGAGGAATTCTGCGTTCACCAGTAACAGGATATAATAAACAAAATACCCTCAAAAAAAATCAAATTTGGTCTCCAAAAGAACAAAGAATTGAACAGTACCCACTGCATTTCTATAAAAGTGAAAAGATAAAAGACCCAGACTTTTACATGTCCTCCATACGCTTCGGGAGTTGAAAGCTTTAAACCATTAAGTTTTAAAAAGCTTTCATATTTGAATAAAATCTGTCACATTCTTTATTGCATTTTGAAGAGAAGGGCAGCTGAAAGATATCCCAGGGAAGAGATTAAGCCTTTGTTCAGGCTCACTGATACTTTGTTCAGTATTTCACTACAGAAGTTTTGTCACAGTATAGGAAGACCACTCGCACGTATAACCAAAAGGACTGAAGGCAGAGTCCCAAGACTGAAGAATGATCTCAGAAACAAGCTTTGGATCTTCCCAGTCCTGGGACGGCGATCCCAGACATCGGGAATGAGATATACAAGGTGAACAAAGCTTTGATGTTCAAAACAGACTGCATTGGCAGTATGAAGGTCCTGAAGAGCCCAATCAATCTCAGCATTTTAAGACAAAGTGTGGAAAAGCAGATACCGGGTACATCAAAGATGCAGCAACGGTGCATTAGCTTGGACGTCTTGGCTTTCACGCTATCAGCTGTCCTTGCCTACACTCCATAGAAAAATCTGTCTGGAGGGAGGAATTAAGTCACAGAGAGGGGACTACCTAGCAATTCACTGGGAAGTGGCAAAGCAAAACGGGAAAAGCAGAGGATGTCATATTTAAAAGCATAGTCTCTTAGCAACCTTCTAGCTCAGAGACTTTTTTAAGCAACTTGGTTCCTGCTTTTTCCAGATTTACACTAGTCAAGAAGAGGTGGTAATTCCTGGCAGCAATTTAAATCTAGGAGGGTGGTTTCAAGACATGCCAGAGTAAAGTGATTTCTGTGTTCTGGTATATTTAGACGGCAGAGGTTTTATTTCCCCAAGAAAGCAGCAGTGTGTTTGCACTAAAGAATTCTGGAAGTTTTTCTACATTGACAAAGGTGGAAAGACATAGAGCTCTCTTATCTGTAAAGCCAGAGGGCTTCCCAGGGACTTCAACCTGAAGCATAACATGGTCATTTCAAACAATTTTCACTTCCTTCTGCAAACCAGCTTCATTAGTTAATTTGAAGTCATTAAAATGTTGCTTATTCTGATGAAGTTTCCGATTCATAACCTGCTCCTACTAAAAGTGTGCCAACTCCACTGAAGTTTTATTGCCAGTCATAATGACTCAAACACATTCATAAAACCTTGAGATCATGAAAATCACTGCGTATGAAGAGTCCTAACATCCTGATTAAGTGACCCCTAAAGATTTATATTCCCATTTGCTTTTGCATGTACACATTTCTATGATCTTAAAATACAAATTAGTTGAACGTATTTACAAGACAAACTTCAGCACAGGTAGAATTCCCTTTCCTCAGTGTTCCTGACCTCCTAATAGCAATACAAGTGAGAAATGTGATATCATAAATACTGCTCAGCAGTAAAACACTGCCTCTTTGTACATATCAATGTTGTAAACATTTCTGACAGTACTGTACATGCCTACTAGCTTAGCAAAGAAAAAACAATACAATATTCCTTTGGGGCATTGACTAACCAAATCAAACATATCATCATATGAAACATATCAAAAACCAGAAAAATTAAGTGAACAGTTCATAAACATGTTTAGCTTGATATTCTATTTAGTGGTTTTCTAACAATGAATTCAATGTTAAAAGTTGGTATTCAAGCATGCATAGAAAATACTAAGGAGGAGGTGATTAGAACCAACAATGTACAAGCGAAGTAATGACTCCTCCATCCGTATGAAATTATTGAAAGCCTTTGCCTGAAACTGAGAAGTGTCTCTCTTTTTATTACCATTTATGATTTTTACCACATTCGTTCATTAACAATGTGTTCTTAAGAAGTATTTTCAGTCACATACTGGATTTGATTATATCCCAAATAACACGGTAAGACAGAACTTGTGATACTAAGCTCCACTTCGTGGTATATTTCAGAAGAAATCCAAGGCTACTCAAATCTCTCTGGAGAGACTGAACAATTCAGCATATCACAAGAACTGGTATACAAGGAAGGGAGCTATAAAAAAGATTAAATCTCAAGAAAACAAAACAAGCCTTCCTGTATTAAGATATTTTTTAAGTTTACAGTGTTAAAGCATAAAATTAGAAAAAGCAATTTTATGGTGCGTATTTCAAAAACTTCTGCTGTCAAATAATACAAACAGAAATTCTGCCAAATTGACAAGTGATTATTTCCTACATTGTATTCACAGGGTTATTTGAGGTTACTTGAAAGAACCACAACAACAAACAAAATCCTGACAAAGCCACAAGAAGCAAGAGAAGTCATCATGATGAAATGAGAAAGTAATCCAACCAGCATTGTTTTTCAAGTGACATGTCCAATATACAGACACAAGACCATAACCAGATACTAAATACCACTTCACAAAGTGAAAACAGGGACTCATTTTTGTAAAGCCAAATCTCGTCAGGACTTCTCATCTCATACTGTTGTTCAATCTTTTATTTTATTCTGCTTGCACTGGCCATCCAGAGGAAAATTAGAGCTGCTACCTTCTCATGATGTTCTAACGCTAAGCTTCAATACAAACCAGAAATGTCATTTTAAGCAGAGAGAAGACTTGTTAGCATCCATCCGCTGTTGCTATTGCGATTAAAACAAATTATACTTGAAGCACCTTAAAAATGACCCAGAATATATTTCTAACTAGGAAGCTATTGACTCACAATTGTATTTAGACTAAAAGGTAGCTTTCTTGTGTCTACAGTGGTGTTTAAATTCTCCAGTAAAAATGACTCACCATGGTTCCAAAGGGTATAGCTCTTGAAGCATGGTAATAGATGGCAATGAAGTTAATGAAGAAGGCAGTTCCACACACCATTGCTGGAATAAGGAAGGCTCCGATGAACATCTGCTTTATCCATCGCCTTCCTGTAGGAAGGGACATTCCAATGGGACTGGTGAGATACAGCGTATTTTGTTTAAAAAGTTATCAGCAAGCTCTCCAGAATTTAGGTATTTGACTTCTTCTCCCCCAAAAGGTGAAAGAAATAAGTAACAGCATACTACATCCATACAATAGCCAAGAGTCAACTAACACTTTCATATGACTCCTGGCAACTCACAAGATAACAGCATATTAATCAACCTATTAGGCCAGGTGAAAAGACAGGAAAAGGGATACAGCGTGAGAACATTTCGGCTGAAAAACAGCATATGCTGACTAAGCTGGATAAAGAAACCAAGGTATGAAATCTAAGTGTATATATAAAGCTGCAGATTAGTAGAGACAGCGACAGCAGAGCTGGCCCTGTGCAGAGCCTGCTCACACGCCGAGAGCCCATGAGAGCTCAGCACTGCTCCCGGGACAACTCGGCACTACAGCTGCTCTTAGGCAGCACCTGCTCCGGCTTGTCTTGACCCAACTAAGCTGACTCCATACATTCAGAATGCATTTAAAGAACTGGCTATCCCTGCTATAAAGCAAAATGCCACAGCGTATAATATACAGCAAAATTGAACTCAGACATCTTCAACAGCAGAAGAGGTGGAAGAATAGCGATTTCTAAACCTGAGGCATAAGTGGAACAGCAATACTTGTTAGCAGCTCTTACTAAACTCAGAGCTCCCCGAGGAGCTCAAAAAAAACCCCCTCTTGGGCAATACCATAAGAATTTTCACTGTCTGTGTTCCCTTTACTTTCTATGCTCTTACATATTGTCTATATTTAAATTCAATACACGATCGATGGATCTGTAATATGCACTAAAGTCAGAAAACTAGCCTATGCTTTTCAAGACCACTATATGTATTTTCACCATAAAGAGCCAACATAATCAGCATTTCACTGCTCAATACATGTTTGATCTGTAGAATAAAAATGCAAATCTTGCTGAACTCTACAGCATGATACATTTTAAAACAGCAACCCTAATTTACCTAGATCTGTTTTTCTACAGATCGCTAGGTTTATACACAAGCCACATGAAAAGAAAAATCTAATTTCCAAACTCAGAGTAGATTAGAGTGCAGGTCAGACTGAATACTAACAGCATGTCATACCAAAGAGATACAAATTTTCTTTTGTAAACTTACCAGAATTACTTTTTTTAAGCACCATAGAAGATAATAGATATTGATTACTCTTTTATTGCAGCATAGGGAATGGATGAAGCTAGTGGACTGCAGGGATGTTAATTGGTCATAATTCAGAGGCATAGAGAAGAGCACTTGAAGACAGCCTGTCCAAATCTGTTTTGTCAATTTTATTGGGCTTCTGCACTCTACTGATATTCTGAATTTGCTAACTATAAAGCAGAGCACACACTGGGAAGTAGAATAACCTTTAAAAGATGCTATAAGCAGTCTCCCCCATCCACAGTTAATGGTCTAGTAAGATCTGTATACTCATCCTTTCCATCTTAGTAAACATAACCTCCCCCCAGTACCTACAGAGGAGGGCTATGTAGGAGTCATCTGGAGAAGATGACATGAGCTGTTTAACAGCATGTTACAGAGGGAGAGACTCTCTGGATGTTATGAGCCAAACAATTACGTACAAGAGTATAACAAGCAATTCGTAAGATACAACTGTTAACAGTTCTTTAGCTCTTACTACTTTTAAATTAACCAAAGACTTCAGCAACCTTTAGTTAGAAAATGCAGCCAATACTGAATAGGAAATAATATGGAACCTAAACATACTCAAAATATTTTCTGTTTATTACAACTTTAATGGATTTCATCTGAATGACCTAACTCCATGAGGACACTTCTATACTGGTGCAAATCAGAAAATAGTAACTTCCCCATTTAACAATATAATGGACATGCTGAAACACAAAAACAATTTACCTCCTTGTCTAGCATAAAGGCTTCCTCCAAAATATCCATTCACTGGGGATGTTGCAGCATAAACAAATATAGCTGTACTAAGCATTGATCCTCTCCTACACGAAGTGATTTTTTGGTAAATGAAAGGGAAAACAAAACAGTATTAGAGCAAAAGATTACAGTAAGATACGTGTTATTTAGCAGAAGCAGTTATTTAATATTTTTAAGTAATGTAAAAGTTCTAAAAAGTGCTTAAATTGTAAAGTCTGCATAAGAATGAGAACTGTTTGTATCCCAAGCTTTTGGACAAGTCAAACTCAATCTGGGAAAAAGAGTTTTGACATACTACATTCTTTTCTAACACTCATTACTTTCACTGGAGTCAAAGTCTCACCTCTGATGAAAATATTCTGACATTTGGATGTGTAAACTATTTAGATGACATACATTAAATGCAAGATTCATCTAATGCAGATAAAAGGCCCTCTTAATATAAAGGCCAGTATTAACAAAAATATACTGTGATTGTGAATGATGTTTCTGCCATCCCTCAGAAATTAACTTTTAAGATGGAAAATGTTCATCTTACAGAAAATTAGAAAACTTGATTGAGAAACTATAAATACTGTAATGAAGCCGCAATTCAGCATGGAGTACTCCAATCAGAAGAGTTTAGGTCATTTTTAAATTAGCATCTCATTAAATGGTGAAGTACTTACTTCGGCATAATTTTTCAGAAATTTTACAGGCAAAGCTAATAATTTTAAACCACAAAAGCCATCTCCAAATACATTTTTAAAAATTATGCCCAAGAATAGCAAGATATAAATGTTATTGATGAATAGAGCTGTTTTCCCATGTCCCTCTGCTACTCTTCAATAGCAAAAAGCAGTAGGTTTTCAGCCGGCTTGCTGTACTTTCCTCGAATTAGTTGTTCTGAGAGAGTCCAGTCTATTGGCATTTTGACTGTTGATGAACCATTACTGGATGCCTGCCCTACTCAAATAAGTAATCTTTAGTACAACTGGCTTCCATGACTGCATGGGTTGAACTAATCAAATATACCTGCTGTTCACAAACCCTAAAGGAGTATTATGCCAACATTTGCTTCATAAAAAAATAAGCAAGAGTTCCATTTTAGAACGCTACCAGTTAGACAGAAACCAATTTTAACTTTTCCTAACTTAAGACAGTTTAGAAACACATGCAAAACCCCAGAAGACTGCGCATACTGTGAAGTGACACACGTAAATCGAGACTACCTGTAACATGACCAGATGTTCATACAAAATTAACTCAAAATTTCCTACTCTTGAGCTTACCTATCTTTCAAATATTCTAATGGAAAAGCTTCTCAAAACACAAACCAGTATTAGCAAATTAATAGCTGACATGACCAAATTTCACTGAGAGACTTTTAGTCGGCATCAGCTGCGTGATCCCTAGGAATTTTAAGAGACCTGAAGAACACTGACAGGCAATCATTGTTGTAATTCTGGTTTACAGCCTTTTTCACTCACATCACTGTTTTCCTAAACCTAAGAACTGTCTGCACCAGATTTGGTAAATCGTTCCATTACACATCCAGAATTAAATTCACTTTGAAATTGATATAAAGGCCTACTGCAATAAAATAATAAGTGCACTTCTATTTTTAAAAGTTACTGTTCTGGCACATTCTACAATTGGCATTATGAACTTGCAACTTCCCTACAGTGCACAAACATTCTGAAATGGTTTCATTCCCTTCCTTAAAGGGCTGACATGCTGTACAATTAAAAATGCGTACGTGAGTCTAGCCAGAAATGTAACCATGGGGCACAAGGGGGGAATAATACTATATGAAAAATGAAAATATGCCAAGATACTGGTGTAACAGACTAGCTTTTTAAACACACCTTTAAAAGGCAGCTAAATTCAAAAACAAGAGTTCTCTCTAGTGGCACGTTAGTAGTATTACAACTTGTTAAAATCAACAGGTGATATTAAAGGGAAAATAGAACAGAGACTTGAAGTTTTAGTTATTGATTAAAACAAAACACTTTTCCAAAAAAAATTCCCACCAGTATCCAAAATACGATCACTAGAGAAACAGATGAAGTCTATCCAGGACAGCAAAAATCTCAAACAGATAAAAGGTAAAGGAAGAGAACTAGGTGAACTGCAAGTGGTGTGTTAAATTTAAACTTGAATACTACTTCTTTATTTTAAATGAGTTCTCCCCAGTCAGGACTCCCCCAGAAGGACTACAGCCCACCTATTGATTAGAGATTTTACACACAACACAGGCTGAGCAGTATCTGTTTGAAAGAACTTGAGAAATTAAATCTCTATTCCTGAGAAGACTTGTGGATAAGACTGGATTAATGAATTGTCAGCAGCAAACAGGACTATTCACAACACAGTCCTACTTCAGTCTTTACAGGACACGTCAGGGAAAAGAGAGTAAGAAATATAGCAGTATCTTGTCAGTCCAGGTGACATCAGGAGTTACATATCTAGCTTTTAACATTTATGTCCAATATAATCTATCTGTGATGCTGCAGAACAAACTGGTTTCATAATAAACCATGTATAAAGCAAACATTAGAAGAGTAAAATTTATCATGTGAGTTGGTCTCTTTAGAGTAGGACAAATGTCATCACAGCTTAAAAGAGCCCTTCTGAATACTACATCTGATCTAAAGGAAAAGCCTAAAAGCTCTCAAACACTTTTCAGGACAGTTAGAACATGCATTTTTGTAATTATTTTGTTCATTTAAGCATTTATATGTGGAAGGCATGGCACAATTATACTTACTCTGTGTACAAATCTTCTATCATTGCAACAACAATGACTATAAGAGACACAGCAAAAATCTGACAACCAGAACCAATAAGCGATGAAAATATTAGAGGATGACTGGATGGTCTAAAAACATCTCCATGGACCTGCTTCCACCCATACTCATCACCTAGATCTCTGTCCTAGGAACAACAACAAAAAAATTTTTAAGTCTAGGCATGACAATCAATGACAAACACATACGCTAGGCATAAATTAAAGGCTTGATTTATTAAAGCAACTTCAAGTGCAAGTCTTCTCTCCTCAATGCATCAAATCTTGGAGAAAAGTTTACTTTTCAGATGCTTATGAAGACAACAAAAATTACTACCTGAATGTATGATGCAGTAAAATGTATCAGCTTCCCTCCCTGTCCCTAAAATCCTCTGATGTGCTTAGGAGTATACACAGGCTTCTATTACACACTCAGAATGGACATCGTTTAACCTAAGTGTGGACATGAACGCTACACAGTGACTACAAACAGAATTCTAGCTTGCAACCTAGGACCATGTTATAAAGAAAGCCAGTGACACTTTCAAGACACACATATCGCAGTTTTCTGTCCAACTGAAGAAAGCCATTCAGAACTGTTAACACAATGAATGTATGAAGAGAAAACAATAAGCCTTAAAAAAAGGTTTTAAAAAGCATGAATGTAGATCTTACCATATCATCCATTTCCTCCTCCTTGCTGTATCTTGCATAATCTTTTCGCAAAGTTCTCATTAATATCATAGAGACTAGGCCAACCAGAAAGATCACCATCATAAAAGAATTGAAAATTGAAAACCAGTGAATCTACAAAAAGAAAACACATCCCTAAGGTTTAGAACTGTAAATGTGTTTCAAATTTATTGCAATAAGGATAAATCATTGCCTAGCAGGACGGCTTGTCAGCACTAGCTGAGTAACAATAAACCCATATTGTAAGTAATACTACATTTGTAGAAAGTCCCACTAAAACTGGCCTGTGAAATACCAGAAAGCTTTTCAACAGCCAAGCTCGCTCATGACAAAGTTATCACAGCTTAGTTAAGCATCAGCAAAGTTCAAATAACTGGCTGCGCATGTTCCCTTGATAAAGGAAAGGCAACACAACGTACTGCTGCCTTCCTAAAGAAGAGGCTTAAGCAGTAAGAGAGATGCTCACAGACAAAAAGCCAAAGGAACCGTTGCTTTGCGCAGCACCAAAATGGGCAGCAGCATTATTTTGCCTCTGACAAGCAAGTCTGACTTTCACTAAGCTCCAAACAGAATCCCAGCCCTCTAATTTCAGAAAGCAGTATAGCTCAGTATACTCCCCTTCAGGACATTACAACCACAAGTTTAAACCATCACAACTGGTATCACCAACTAGTTAGGCTAATGCTTTTTGCTTTGAGTTTACTTCAGTAAAAAGCTAACCTACAATCAACTGCAGTTATTCAACTAACAAGTGATACAGTTGTGTCCCTGAAACTTCACTGCTCCCAATCATGTGAATATATTTTCTGGAACTGTCTTGTATTTGCTGCAGGCTTGAAGCTTGCCTGCACATTTACTGAAGCTCTCTAAAAAACTGGAGCCATCCTACTGGAACGACAGAACTGTCACTTAAAACTTATAGTCCTAGACCTGCCTGTTTCATCCTGGGACATCCAAAAATTCAAAGATGTCATCCAAAAATTCCATGACATCTTCTGAACTAAAGCAATCATTTTGAAGGGGTATTTTGTAAGGTTGTCTTAGAACAATACATACTCTGTGCTGAAAGAAAGATGGGTCAAGATACTTGTCAAATCGGTCTTCAAACTTTACATCTGATTTCTTCCATTTCACCTACAGAGAGAAAAATTTACTCTTGAAAAGCTCGTTATCATAAATTCAGCTACACTCACATGCAGAAACCCAAAATACATTTTGAAAATCATCCACCTCAGATGCTTTCTTCAATATGAATCTAGGTTTTGGTAAAAACAATGTACTGATGTTCTCAAAGACTGATATCTACAGGTCAGACATAGAATGACAATCATCCACCTTGGCTCATGGATCTAATCTTGCCTACGGTTAAAAACAAGGAACAATCAGTGTTGCACTGCCTCAGCTCTCACTGTCTCTGTGAGGCTAACCAAAGATGCAAACTTCTAGTTGCCAAAGACAACTCTTTTCATGATTATAAAAGGAGCTTAAAAAGATACTCATACTGAATGTGCCAAACCCAAAATCCAAATGATCCTATTTTTCAGTTTTGTCAAACTAATAGTTCAAAGACAACAGGTTTTTCCCCCACAGTAGATACTCATAAAACCGTACGGCTACACCTTTCAAAAATCCTCCCAAATTTGCCCAAGATTTCAGAACAAAGGTTAGTGAAAGAAAGCATGTTTAAATATGTTTGAGAATGACGTGCTAGAAAGCAATGGAATTTTTCCAAAGATTTTATTTTGCTGACAACACATTCCTTTTTCTCAACACTTCCACGTGCTCCTGTATGAAAAGAGGTTTGTGGAGAACATTACCAGTGTTCACTGAGCAATGACAACACCCTCTACTTCTGCTCCCCCAAAGGCAGCTGAGATCTGTTTTGCTGCCATGAATGGAGACCAGTATTCAGTATAACCATCTGTATCTGAATTCTCTGAGTATAGTGCCCAAGAAAAAAAATGCAGTCTAACAGAAGTGAGGGAAATGAGAAGGTATAAGAGCAGATGTAAAACAGATGCCAAAAGGAAAGAAAAGGGCATAAACCGAGATACAAGCTGACTGGAAGGAAACTGGATAAAAGGGATCAAGCTGGACCCTGGAAGACAGACACTAAAAATTTTAGAAGCTAGAAGCTGCAGTCTAAAAATCTGTAGGACCACAGGATTCTGCAATCTAGACAATTCAATTGCCAATAAATAAAAGCAGCTGGAAAAGTATGTGCTTATGGCCATACTATCACAGCGTAATAGCACATTGCTATTATCAGTTATTCCATCAGCTACAGAGGACTGCTTTGGATTTGGAAGATTTAATCATACTAATGAGCTATATGGTATTAACACGGTAGCACAAAGTATTTTTCAGAATTTTTGCAATATTTTTTTCATTTTTATTTTAAAATGCAATTTCAGAAATTAAACAAATCTACACTAATATTTTTTCAAAAGTATGCCAAGATTAGGAAATACCAGGATTTTTAGTAACCTTGAAACAAATGCACCCCCCTTGTGCATATCTTTTTAAAAAACATGACAAGGAACTATCCTTTCCAACCGATGTTCTCTTACTCAGCATAGAAGCAAGCATATAAACGTAGATTGAATATCCCTATCACTCACCACAGTCCTGAGACAGATTAAAATCCCCAAGACTCAAGTATTACTCACCGTCAGGTATGATATTAATGTTCTTCAGTTCTAATTACAACCTCGTTCAAGATTAGTAGCTCAAAACATTAATAGCTTACAACATTGTTTTAAGCAGATACATTTCTCATTAGAGCATCTGCCACTAAGAAGCACTGCTTAGAACAAATCCACCAGAGACAATCTGTGAATTAAACACCACACATGCACTAGCCCAGCAATTGCCCAGTGGTGCCAACACAATTGCATAGGTAAGTCTTGAGCTCTGTACACTTAAAAGTATTTTAACGGAACACCTAATGTTATTATCGTTACTGGCAGCTACTCAGTGCTCTCCACCTCAAAATTCACTGAGCAAATGGACTTCATAATGCTGGTGGAATTTGATACAGAAAATTTCAAAATTTCCACTATCAATTTTGCAGTAGAAATAGAGAGATTAGTGTAAACATAATTCTAGAAAACACATATAAAACCCAATTATCTCCACTTCAAGCTATACAACTTACTCAGCACAAGACAAATGTAATAGTGGCAAGAATACCCTCTGAAATAAAATCTTATGCTGACACCTACTGCTAACATATTGTAGAAAAGCAATGCATTAAGAACAAACTAGTTTCAGTATACAAAGGTGGTGAACATGAGAAGTGAAGCATTACACATTTAAGTAACACCAAATAAATAAGGAGGAAAACTGAAAAATTAAATTCATTATCTCAGATCAGCAAATGCGGTTTATTCCTTCTATTTTATCATAGCAATTCAATATAATAGCAGAGGGCTTCAGAGAAAACCTTATTAATAAGGTTATACAAATAAGGTAAATTTCTACTGGAATTGCAAAAACAAAATAAACTTGGATACTGACTGCTTGCAAAGTATGAAGGTTTACAGTGGGTTCTTGGTCCTAGCACAAAATCCAGTTCAAATCTACGATGCAAGTATCAGATCTCCAAACATTAAGAAAATGTACACCTACTGGGGGGTCCTCTATACTTCCTGTCTCCATACCTTTTGGAACATCTTCCTTTCCCACCAAAATACTTTTCTGCAGATTATAGAAGCTTCAGTTTGTTTGAAGGGTTTCAAAAATCATCATTTAACATTTATTCTTAATAAGCCTATCAAGGTCCTTCAGTAATGAAAAATAATATATATTTGAAGTAGCGAAAATGCATCTTCCTCTAATATAGCCTGACATACCAATACATAGTTGTAGATACACAACTACGTATTGTTGAGCTATTTCTCCATGTAGAATTTCTTATTACAGATGCATCACCAAATTACTTACTGAATATGACATCTGGATTTTTGTGTTTGGTACCAATTTCACCTTTCCTTCACTGGTCAGATTGACATCTACAATTCTATTTCCATTGTAACCGATTTCAAGTTTCTTGTAAGTCCAAAGGTAATAATCTTCTCCATTTTCATCTGCTTCTCCAACAATACCTGCATAGGAAACAAGTGCAAGCATCTATTACAGGTATGCTTTTCAAGTATTCTGTAATTATTTTTTTAAGATATGCTTTACAAAAGTTTTGCCAGCTAAAAAAGCAACATAACTGCAGTAAAGAGAACCCAGCAGACTTTATGCTCTTCTTTTCAAATACCTGGATTACACCTTCAATCCACAGGTATCTGCAAGAAGCATTTTGTAACAGCATTAAAAGAAAGAAGCATGCAGCTGCAAACACTGCAGAAGAAATAGAAGACACAAAACAGTTCCTCTGGTTTTCTTTGGAATTCTTACCACATAATCAACTAGCTGAATACAGATTTAATTTCCATGAACAGAATTTCCAAAACCTCTATATTTTCCCGTCTCCCGTCTATGCCTTCACCCATTTTTCTTCCTCTTAATTTACTTTCATTCTGTATTCCCCATTAGTTGGCTCCCCAACACATACTTTTTGCTCTCATTTGCACAAAAACTTCCAATGCTTGCCAAGAATGATAGTTTTTGACTACTCTCGCTGTTACTTTCACTGAAAATTCAGAAAGTTACCATTTACTTGAAGATTTTTATTACCTCCAACAGGGAAAGCAGCTCAGATGCTGCTGGAGAATCAGAACTCAACTGAACTCAGCATTAGCCATGCTTAAGTTCTGACTTTTCACTAAATTACTACCAAATGTCTAATCTACTAGAAAAAAACCTCATAGAATGTACTATGCGGGGGGCGGGGGGGTTAAGTCTAGCAATCACCAAATTCACAGGCTACAAGCATCACCTTTAATGTCAAGACCACCATAACAAAAAGATCACATATAAGATGGAAAGCCACAATTTGCAAATGTGGGGTGGCGTGGGAGAAGTGAAGGATAAGGAACATGTTATCACGAAGCAGCAGGTATATGAAGGAATGGCACTTGTGCATTACCTGTGCTTTTTAATTTTCAAGGTGGTATTTTTCTGTCATGTTTTTTTACTCATGCTCATCTGTCAGGATTGCCTTGTATATGCCATCCACATGAAACGTGCCAGTTTGTGCCGATGCTGTGCAGCCTAGCACCTGGCATACCATCTGTTCCCATGGTAGTATCCACAACTGTAACAATACAGACCTCTAAACTACTTAAAGGACATTCTGATCAATCGCTGCCTGAAGCAGTGAACTAACAAACTGCTCCATGTACTTAGGACGACATCCTGAAACAAAAGCAGTCAAGCCTAGCCACTCCACTGTGGGACAGCAATTCAGGAAAAAAATAGAAAATGGAATCACTTTATCTGAGTGCACTTAAAAAGATACAGTTGCCTTTTTCAGGTCAGAAAATGAAGTGTGAACCTTCCAAAGCCCTCAAACAGCAGTTTGAAGTCGCTACCTTTTGTTAAGCAGCCAAGAAAAGTTATTTTATGCCTAGTCTTTACTGAAAATAGAGTACTCCTTACTGGGTATTTTGAGGACTTCCTAAGGAGAATTTCTATTATTAATGGTTGTGTGTATGAATTTGACATCAGTAAGCCTCACCAAGATGGAAAACCATGAAGAACATAAAACAAACTTAAGTTTGCCAGAAGACAGGAGTGCCACAAATCCATCTGGTTGAGCCCAGAGAAGCGAGTGGTCTGCTTTAAGAACAGAATTAAACAGAAGTTGCCTAGAATGCTCAGCAAAAATTAACACTATCTGAATCCCTCTCTTTTAAACTCTTCAGAGAATACTTACTTTCTTTCGGTAGCACAAGAAAAAAAAAAAGGAACTCTAGCCATTTACATTCAGGGAACAGAATTTTGGTTGAATCAGCTACGACGCACAAATCAACAATGACAAAAACAGTGGATTGGGAGATACCGCACATATAATACATGCTGGCTAGCAGGGTTCTCAGGAAAGGTAATCCAAATGAAGTCGATCAACATGATAACCTTCAAATAGTAACAAAAAAGCCATTTCAGCACAAGATATTTTTAATGCAAGCTGAGGGTAACCAGTTCTGAACACTACCTTAACCAAAAAAAAAAAATTCTCAGTATTCAGAGTACTTCAGAGATGCCATCATAATTACTAAAGTTCTTACTCCCATGTATTTTAAGCAGTCCTAATGTTTTTCATTACAGTTACTGAAATTAACGGGTTGAGATGGCACTCCATCAACCAAAAAATACTAGAGATACTATCACCACATTACACACTACTAGACAAGTCTATACAACACAGTCAAAGACACCAACAAGCTGGAGGAGCCATGTGTACGGTATCACTCATATCACCATATTCATAACAGCAATATTTGTAATAAAAACTGTTCAGTGAGCAGCAAGTCTCAGACCTTTAAGTTTCAGGCAGCACTCAGAGCCTGAAATATTCTTACTGCTGAAGAGCGACCCAGCAAAACTAGAATTAATGAAGATAAGCTACAGTCACAGTTTTCTTAACTGTACTTGGAAGACAAGGTCAGAAAGACTTGTTCAGACTTGCAGATAGACACTTCTGATCAGTTCAGGTGCATTCACTCCTTTCTCAGCCCTCCATCGAGAACCAATTATTTTTTTGAAATAAAAACCAGGCTAATATATATTGACTGACCAATCTGCAGTCCTGCTAGTTTTACCTCGCCCTCAAGAGACATAGACCAAAATCTTCAGCACTACTTGCTTTCACAACTGATGTCAGATTATATCCTTGCATAATATTATCAGGATTTACAATGCTGCAGTCATCTATTAAGTATCACAACTTGAGGTCCTGGTTCCAAACAACTATCCAAAACCAGCTTCTTAATATCATACAAAGATGATACTTAGATTCTATATGTCTGTTAGCTGTAGCATTAGGAATGACTTCTTGTGCATACAAACATACTATCAAAGAACATTAAAAACACTGGAATCATCGTATAACAGATTTCTCAGCTGAGAGCATAAAATTTATTCAGTGTTTAGAAGGTTTAGTAAGTTCTTTGTTCTTTGGTATTTGAGGTGAGAAAATTGTTCCCAAATAAGATCAGAAAAATCAGTCCTAAAAAAAAAGTCTCCAAGACTCACTAGCCGCACAGGATTCCAAAGAAGTCAGCTTAGCATCCATCATCCTTCGTCAGTCTAAAGCCTATGTAGCTGCCACTAGTCTAGGAAGACCACCCATTCATCTTTTGCTGAAAGGCCAAAAGCATAAAAAAATATTGTAGCAACAACTGTCACTCATGCATGCTTTTAAAAAGCCTACTGCCAATTATGCAAGAAGTATACATACTTCTTAGATTAATTAGGGTCTACTCCAAGCCCTGCCACAGAGCTGTTACACACACTAAGCAAATCAGCTGAAAAGAACAAATACAATACATGCGTACTTCTCCTGTCAGTCATTATAATGTTATCTCTTAAAAACAGATACATATAAAAAAGAGCAAGAACCCTCCTGACTAATGGATAAATAATAAATAAATAGAAAGCACTAGCATTTCTGTCTGGGGCTCATGTTCATCAGATAGCTACTTTCCAAAACCAATGAAATTACAAGAGCTAACAAACCACCCTCTGTCAGAATGAATGAATGATGGGTAGCATTATTCAGTATACTACCTATGAAAGTACTTTTGTCACATGGCTTGAACTGTATTTTTGTAGGTGTTGTGGAATTTTGTTTATTTCGGGTGGTTTTACCTCTTTCATGGAACACAGGCAACAAAGACCTTACCTTAACAAAGCATTTTGTGGCGCTTTTCAGTTCCCTTCAGTTTGTATCTACAGCAGGGAGATTTGGGCTTGGGGGGTTTGGTTGATTGCTATCAGTGCAAAGTGCAATCTGCAGAGCACTCTTTACTAGGTATGTGATCACAGGTTACAAGGGAGTAACAAAAAACAGAGAACTTAAGAGACAATAGCAATAAGAACACATGAATTTTTAGTCAAGACACAAGCACTTCTAAGCCCAGATTAGTAATACTCAGCAAGAGTAATTTTAAGAACTGTATAAGTAAAACTCCTTCATATAACCACAGACAGCACATGCAAAACTGTTAAAAGCTACAAAATTACCATAAAAGTAAATCAAACAGCTCTTGCGTTAGTAATAAACACAAGAACTAGCAAAATAAAAGTTTAATCATTGAGAAAATTTTACGAAAGTTGTTATTCATGAACGCATTAACATGGACCTTATATCTGATCTAATTACCACTCACTTTAACATTTAAAATAATTTAACCCTAAGAACTTGGTATTATTAAATCAGTGATTAAGAAACAAAACAGCTTTTCACTTTTTTTGTAATTCACTAGTACAAGCCATCCTACTGTTCTTTCAACGCAGTAGTTCTTTAACTTCTTTGGTTACGTAAGTTCTACATTCTTGTGAGATTCTTGTAATGAAGCTTAATCATTAAGTGACCCCATGAAACCCACTAGCACAGGACTCCTGTAGTTGTAATCAAGTTGTTTATGCATAATATCACTCACCCCATATTGGCAAGTCATCAATATACATCTGGTACCAATAGTGATTTTTGATAGCATACACAAATGCATCTCTTCTTCCTTTGTCCAAGTCAATTTCACAGTAAGTGGTCTGCATTACATCGTCTGCAAAAAATTACAGCACAGTTAATGATTTATTAATCAGCTGGCTCAAAGGGAAGGCAAACCAAGCAAATGCAGGAACAGACATTGCTGGAGTCTTTAACCCCTCCTGGCTATCCTTAACTAGGCAACAAAAAAGGACACTTAAAAAGGAACCATTAAAGCAATCACAGGATTGTTTTTGTAATTCTACCTTTCCACATACAGTAGCTTCCCACAGACTGGGGAAGGAAAGATTTAAAAGTATCATTTTGCTACTTTACCCATAGTAAATTAAGATCTACCTTTACCTGGACAGACCATGAGACCTCGTTTACTTTAAGAAGAGGTATGACATTAACAACAAATACCTAAAACTGTGAATGATATTATGTCACCATTTTAGTACGATCAGGCTCAATGACAAGGAATATTGTTCGTAAAGACTAAAACTTTTTAAAGTTCTCAGCAATTTTCAAGAAACTACCATAAAGCAAGAAACAAAGCAAACAGCGTAAAGGCAGGAAAAAAGGACAGAAGACAAAAACATCAATAACATGAAGAACGCACAAGAGGTTGCATTTGGAAATAAAATAAATCCACCTTTTGAGCCAGAAAGCTGGTTTTCCCCCATCAACAATTCATAAGTAATGGAGTTATCAGCCATTCTTTTACATCCCTTTTCAAGTGAAAAAAGACAAAAGGCCTTATATTTACAAGTATTCAGGCAAACACAGATTTAGACACACACCCACCTCCCCATCTGCTTCTTAATGTACATTTTAACTCAGCAAATAGTGAAATAAAGTGAACGTAAATAATTCAAGCCCTCCCCTCCCCCCCACCTTTTTGTCATCAGTGGAACCAAGGACCCATTTCTAGTAGATAATATTAATTTGTGCCCCAAGTACAGCCCTAATCTGTATCAAAATTCAGTTTAATTTCTCCTATATGCTAATTGCAATATAAAGCTTAAAAAGAAAATCAAACAACTGCACAGAAAAACACTGGCAAGCAGAATATTTCCAACACCAAACATTATTTCTCTGATAATGACAATTTGTCAAAATGAAAATATACACAGTACATCTGGTGAAGCAACACAGTGAGAAACCAGCCAACAGCAGTCCCGCATAGTCACAGTGATTTCTTATAGCCCTGGAGAAAATACTGCCCCTGGCTATTCTGGAATAGATGCATCTCTTTCTCCTACTTCTTATGAAAATTTACTGTTTTCTATTTTTCTTCCAAGCCCTAATGAATGCACTCTAAGCTTCAATGTTTTTCACTGAAAAAAAAAGTTATCATTTTTCAGACTAACTTCCTAGGCAATAAGACTTTTGCTGGGGAAAAAAAAAAAAAAGAAGATAATAACAAAAACATTCCAGTCAACAAGTGTCCTAAGGATAATTTTAGAACACCAATTGCATTTTCAGGACCTGTACTGGTAAATTCAGGAGAGGGAAGCCATTAAAGCTGGTATCATCGGTGAAACAGACTTACAAATCCAGGCCTCAGTATGCATTTATGCTTCTACTGAGCTGGATCCTATACAACATTCCCCCAAGTAATGTCTCTGCTTGGCATTTTTTCCACTTCAACAGATTTTTTGAGTCATCCTGACATTAATTAAAAAAAAATCAGAATTCCTGTCTTCTGCATTTGTGGCTAAGTAAGGATTAATTCTTTCCAAAATACTTGGCACTTTATTCTCACTCTGTAGCAGTTTCATACTACACTCAAATAAAGGATACCATCTTTTTAACGTTAAATTTTTTAACTCACAAAAGACTGTCCGACACACAGAGGTCAAATGAAAATCTACTGTGAATTAAAACAAGTGCAAAAGAGAAACTGGTAGAGGGTGTTAAGTGAGGCATTACCTAGCACAGAAGCCTGATCTGGGGAAGTGCTATGGGGGCCAGGCTGGTTTTCAGTGGCTTTCTCCTGACTGGTTCACCCACACACACGGGGGTACCAGCACAAGTGAAGGACAACACTGGGACAGGAGCAAGTGCTACTACTGAAACAAAAATCACATGAACTACAAGAGCTCTTTTTAGAGACTTTTCCTATTTTATAGCCTCAATACAGAAGCCTTCGTTTGCAGCTATTAACCAAGACAAATTTGGTATTAGACTGTAATTTAATACGAAGTTACTCCACAGGCCTTCAGACCCCCGGAATTTGCCACTTTTTGGGGTTGGGTTTTTTTTTTTAAACTAACTGAAATGAGCCACTCTGCATCTCATGCTTTAGGACGTAAACAGTGGCTTGGCTTTTGCTGCTGTTAAAAAAAGACTTTGAAATATCACTTGAAGTGAAATGACTGCACTGACAACCAACCAGGCTGCAGACAGCAGCATGCCACCAAAAAGGGGTTTCATCCATTTTTATGTATTTTACTCTCAGCATGCAGAATACTAAAAGACATCACAGAGATATTACAATCAACTGTAGATCAACTCCATTACGAGTTACATACACAAAACCCCAGCAGAATCATCACATCCTCCCACTTAAAACAACTGAATGAAGGCAAGAGGAATGAAGACAAGTGCTCCTTTCTCCAGACGCTGAGAATGCTGAAGCTGTTGTTTAGTTACAGGATGGGATTAGATGGTTAAGCTTAAACCCACTGTGTTAAATGATTGAATTAAAGTAGCTTAGAACAGCATTGAGTGGCTTGGGAAGCTGGAGTCTACATCATTACAGCTTTACCAGATCTAAAGTTTTGTGTAATTGAAGTCGCTATGATCCCAATGTTCAATACAGTTAATAATTCACTAGGTCTTAGGTATAACATAGAGGATGTCAATTCAAATGCTTGAATAAAGAACTCGACATATTACCTAAAAAGCATTATTACTCTAGCTTTAGTTTGACAAGACAGTAAAGTCAACTGAAAACTTAAAGTTATATTGTAATCTAAATATGTTAGTAATTTATTACTTTCTTCACAAAGATATTTATTTATGCAGATATGAGACCTGTGATATAAGAACAACATTCATATGTGTAACAGCAGAGAAATCCAGCTTTCTTGTATGGTCGTAAGTATCCTTTCACATGACACGCTTTTAAATACAAAAAGAAACAGTACTTCATGGATTCTTAAATACACTGTAGATTAGACGCACCAGTCACTACTACAAGCATTCAAGTCCAAACCTCCACTCTCAGCAGAATGTATTTCTACAGAGCCATAATTTTCTTATTCTTTTTCAAAAATACAGGCGAGGTCCACTGACTCACTGACAGTTTTATTTACCCAGTCTATGGTACTTCAGCTACTGACAGCTGCAGCTTAAATAATTCTTTTAATATGATGAACAACCTGCAGTTTCACACTTATCTGCTACTGCTGTCTGGTCAAACTATGTTGAGGAGAGGGGAACTGTTTTTTATTGCAGAAGCTAATTTATTAGAACAATTCTAATTCCCCTTTATTCACTGCAGGGGATAATAATCTAAGAGTATAAAATCGAAATCTAATTTAATTTTGTAAATTCTTATGACATTTATTTAAAGAGGAAAAATACAGGTAATTGTTAGTCTTGCCATAATCCCAAACACACATGAGGAAAAACACTATTTATTACCTGTTAACTCAGATTTAGATCTGATTCACATATTTACGAAGAAAATCTGTACAAGTCTTTCAGACAGTCATGCCAACATTTAGAAAAGCAGGTCCCTATGGTTAGGTATTTTAACACATACTCAAGCATCTAAATGATTACTGAAAGGTACTTGAGCAGCTCTTAATTATATCAGCTGTAGATGTAGATTTGTAACACTCCCTGGAGCCGTATCTTTTTGTTCAGAATATACGAAGCTTATGTTTTGACACCGGTAGATTCGTTTCAACCACCAGGTTGGAAAAGAATTCTTTGTACAAATGGTAAATTTTAAAGGCTGCTCTATGAAATTGAAGTTTTCCTACATGCACTGGATACAAGTTGTACTGGTTTTATGACGGCTTTTAAGCCTGTAAAAAATGGATCTCAGAGAGCAATCCTTTGCTCTGGGTTTTTACTTTCACACTTGAATATCAAGGGGATTTGGATTTCAACAAATTTTACGTAATTTTATACTAGATAAGTACTAAATAAATACCGCTACAGTTACTTTATACTCGTTACTCTGAAATTTGGAAAAAAGGACATTTTAAAACTTTTAATAGCAGATTCAAGATAGTAAGATAAGAGTTGACTCCCATTCAGATTTCACTTCATGGATCCACTGCTAGAAAAGCACCTCCTGATATAGCAGCTGCTGGATGCCAGCTAACAGCAAAGAGATTATTGTCTAGAGGACACAGACTGTAAGGGAAACCGCTGGAAGTGCACATGGACAGCTTCCCAGATCATGTACACGTTAGTCATCAATCAGCTACCAGGTACCATCTGCTTTATAGAAAACATCTGACTTACAGCCCGCTTTGGTTAGGAGGTTAAGTTCCCCACAGGTCCAATACAGATTATCAATCTATACAGAGCACCAATGTGCTAATAATAGTAATAAAAAAGCAACAAAGGACAGGGATGAAGAGGTATTCCCCACCTGCTGTGAAGTGTACCAGCATGTCAATCACTTACACTTACAAGCTATAAACACCTGATTCTTTTTGAAATCTCTCCTCTTCCGTACCCACTCAAAGCCTGTTTTGATCGACATCTTGTCTGTCTGGCAGAATATACCCTAATATAGCAACTACATACCTAGCACGTACTGGTAAAGCAGCTAGAGGTGCAAAAAGGCACCTGAAAAAACTAGTATGAGTGCAAGACTAGACCTTAAACCCTGAAGAAATTGCACTCAGTTTTTCACAATGAATAGTACTTATTAGAGAAAATCTAGAGCTTTCTGTGTCAAAGCATCAGCAGAAGCAGTTGTGAACCAGAATCTGAAACTCCTAACCTGAAAGTAAAATTAGACCTAAGGAAAACAAGCTTACCTGTTGTAAAGAACTACAGAAGATAACAGATAAACTAATATGGCAGGGACATAATCAAACCCAAAACAATCACACGGTACAAAAACCACAGCACTTTTCCACCGTTCTGGATTCACGTTAGTCCAGGATGACTTTGTCTCCCTACAGTTCTGAATTCCAAAAGACTTCTCTTAGCCAAGTAAGAATGGTATCTATTTCTACGTATTGAGAAGCTGGAGGTTCACTATTACCCAATTTGCACTTATTTTTAAGACTACGGATGTTAACTATCTTTTTTCTAAGTGTTAAAGAATTACCAAAACCAGAAACTCATTAATTTCTCCATTATTACAGTGTTTTACAGAAGAATTTGAGAACATATTCGGAATGCTCTGCTTCTGCATTATTGTCCTCAGGAATGGCAGAAAATACTCTGGAAAGCTAACCTACATCTGACTACAGACAATACAGCGGTCACAGAAGGAGACAAAAGACAAACTGAAAGCTTCATCTATCTCATCTGTTATTTTAGAAGAAAGAAGATCAACAACCTTTACAAACCTAAATCAGCCCGATTACTGCACATACTTCTGGTACAACAGAGGCTCTAGCTTTTTTGGACCTCTAAAGAAGAAAATTTTTCAAGCATTTCAGCCAGTTCCTGATGTTGAGCCAATGCATTTCCTTCCCTTGGTATCATCTCAACACTTCCACTATAAAAACAGATCATTAAATTACTACCTCCAGGTCAGTAAGGAAAAGGGCAGGTCGAGGACGGAAGTGCTGAACAGTGAGCTACAGAACGGCACAATCTGCTCAGTACTCCCAGTCACAAACTGAAAGACTTGATCTAGCAAAAATTTGATATGATAGGAGAAATAATTAACTACAGATAATCTTCAGAAAATAAATCTGGGAATAGGGCACTGCATAACAGTAAGCATTTACTCACAAACCTTCCAGTCTTTTCCATTTGGTGCTGCATCTAGATAGTACAACTGTCACTGGAATAACACAATCTTTGTAAAGATGGGGCAATTACAGGAAGTAAAAACTACACGCATAACTGGCTGTAAAAATAAACATCATATTCCGACAATAGAAGTTTTACTTAATCTTCGCAGCCATGTTGAATTGCTGCCAGTTTCCTTCTCTGTTCTTCCCATTTTGTGTTTCTGAGTATATTCTATTAGGTTTGACAGGAAAACTATTTCTCCCATATTGAATAAAATTTTCAGCAGGTTACGAGTCTTGGAAACCAGTAATAGCACCGTTTTCCAGTATCTGTGCAGATACAGTTCGTTTCTTAAAAAAAATAAATTCAACTCCAAATTCCTTTGATGCAGAGATGCTATCCCCTATTCAACTTAAAAATTTAAGAAGAATTTATGGTTTTAACAACTTTTAATCTTTTAGTCCACTTATCCTACTTATAACAAAAACATCATCAAGTCTCGTATTTTGCAGATGTCCAGTTTTGGACAAAGCTTTTGTAACTTACAAAAACTAAGTCCCATCTGATTGCAAATGCTCAAACAAGAGAGACTATGCTTAAGTTCTCCATCCAGTTAAGCACTGGTGATGCAATGAAGTGTAGCCCTCCAGGGCAAAAAATACATAGACACAGAAACCCAAACTGGATTAAATATATAAATGTTAAAATTCAATACAGACAAAAAGAATCAGTTATTATTCGAAGCTCTGCAACTACCAGTTACAGATACCTGAAAGGACTCTGGGTACAAAAGAACATAAACAGAGAAAATATGCAATAGAAGACTCGGCTCTTAACACCAAGAAATACATTTTTAAAAGAAGTTGAATGTCACCTCTGCAACAGTATGGAAAGCGGGAGAGAGCAGTGAACAATGACAACAAAAAAACCAGACCAGCTCCATCCTGGCTGGCACATGACGAGTTAAGAGCCAGTAATACAAAGGTATTTGTCAAAGGTATTTTAAATTAGACAGTAACCAGAAGGATACAATAATTAACTTTGTGTTAAAGTGGAACTTTGAGATGTTGAGCTTTTGCTACTCCTTTTCAACTGCGGAGTCTGCAAGCGTTCAGCATCATAGGAAAAAATTACAACTTCAAAATTGATAATTCCAGAATATTAATTCCAGTAAATATACTTTTAATCATTCATATGCAGAAAGCTTAGTTTTACTTTATAAAATAGAATCAGTTACTTCAGACACATGCATCTGCTGCAAGCATCTTTCTTAAAGGGCACACAGATGAAAACTTCACTGTAAACTGAAAAGCCAACAGTAGCGGACAACCTTGCAGGGCGCTTCAAGCAACAATACGAAATACACTCAGTTGCTAGCAGCAGCAAACTTTCACTCCTTGTGGTTCAAAAATCAAGTTTTAAGGGTCTATGGGGTTTTTTAAGTAACTATATGCACTTTCAATTGCTTACCTTTAAATTTGATGTCAAGACCACTAAATTCCAATTCAACTCCTTGAAGTGCTTCTCCTAGAGTTTCATGGTAATGGCTGATGCTTTTTTTTGATCCCACGCAGAAAGGAAGAGAGAAGTATTTGTATGTTTCTTGGCGATTGTGGTAGGGCCCTACTGTATTCATCCATAAAACAACTTCCTCTTTATCTTGGTACTGAAAGATAAAGTTATTGACTTAGTTGAGAAGCCCAGCAGAATAAAAACATTCAAAAAACTCTCAGCCATTTTAACTAGCAAGGCAGGATTGTTCAATCACAGGCAACTGTTACATTTGAAGACAGTCAAGTGTTTCTGTCTTTTGCATGGCAGGGATTCTAGGGCAAGATTTTCAGCATGTTTTCCTACAAAAAAACCCCAACTTAATGATCATACAGTTTCTTAGAGCCTCTTACTGAAACATCAGAAGAGAGGATTCATACAAATTTAGTAGTGAAGGAGAAGATGCAGAGAGCAGAACTCTCAAAAATAAGTTTTTACAAATTTTGTGGAAATATGCATGTTAAAAGCAAAACTCAACTTATATCCACTGAGAGAAATTAAGTATCAGGCTAACATCTTGTTAAACAAGATCCTAGCAAATAAATCAGGCAACCTACCCACAATGACAGGTATACTGTATTTTTCTAAAACGCAACTCCTTTTCAGTTTTGTAATGGCATAAATTACACTCAAAATTCCCAGAAGAGTACAATGCCTCACAGGAAACACTAAAATTAAACTGTGGCATACCTACAGTAGCCAAGAGACAAAAAAAGTCAGATAGAAGGACTATATTTTGATGCATTTCCAACATTCTCACAGTGAAAAAACCGGAACAGTAAGGAGTCTGGTTGCTGCCATAAAATTCTTTCTGGGAACACCCACCCTTCACTTTCCACAGCTACTGTCAGCCAGGAAAACATTCCTTGGCTACAAGCCAGTAATTTTTTTCAAGCCCTTCTAACTTTTCAACAACCAAAAAGTCCTTAAAACCATTCTCCTATCAGTATTCAATAATAACATCAATTAAGTGATGTGAAAACATTACTTGCACTGTATCTGAATGCATCTGGATGAGGTATCACATTTGCTGCTTACTATAAAGCCTCTCACCCAAGACAATTTCTTCACCTATTATAATTTCAACAGATTAGGAGCGATACTGATCTAACTTTTAAGGCAGAAAAAAACTGTATATAACTTATAACTGTACACACCTGCAAGCACAATCACCACAAAGATCATGATTTTTTTTTAAATACAGAAGATTAAAGTACTATTTTAAGACCAATACACAAACACAAAACATACTGGAGAGGAAAAGGAAGTTAATTAGCTGTAACTACTTCACAGCGCACAGGTGAAATACTGAAATGCAGTTTTGCATCTCCCTTTTTAACAAATGAACAAAGGTTCTACAACTCCAGCTCTAAGTAACCACAGTCACACTGACAGGTTAACTGAGAAACAATTAGCTACATGTGGAATGTGATAAATTCTTCAGATGAGGTGCTTAGAAGTTAAACTCAAGGACTTAAACAAACATGCTTTGGGAAATAATTTAATCCCTTTATACTAACACATCATCTCAATTACAAGCCTCATCTTTTCTGTTTAGAAAGGTGCACAATGGTCATTCCAGCCTCTAATGTAAACAATCTCCACGAAGAAACTTTAAGTATCTTACTAATTTCATTCTGAACCGCAGAGACCAAACACTTATCAGTTTCACAAACCTGCCCGCTTGCAGAGCACACACTTTGGAACATTTCTGACAGGTAAAGAATGTCAATGAAGGAGCAAGAAAGAGTAAACACAGCAAGAGAAAGCAGACATTCCTCCTCTCTGCCAGCAACCAGAAAGGTTAAACCAGTGCAACACAGTTGTCCAACTTCAAAGAAAGTTGGGAAAGAAGGCAGAAAGAAAAATCACATCTCCCCTCTGCAGCAGAAGCAGATAGTGGAATCTGCACTACGGTACCGCCTCTAGCTCTTGCCAATGTAGCAAGAGACAAGTCGGTCCATATCTCTTTCTAGTCTGTTATGTCTAGCACGTCTTCTGTTTCTTCCTCTAACAGCTGCAGAACATATTTTCAGCCCTTTCTCAAAATGGTCCTGACTTGTCAAGAGCCCACTTTAGCATTACTCCTTGTAATGCAACAGCTTATATGTGAACTATGTCTCTGTTCAACCTTCAGTAATAGAATATGACAACATCCTTAGGTCTGTGAATTTATCTTGGACAGTACCCGAATAAAGAAAGCGCTGACCACCACTTTACTTAGCTTCTTGTTTCTGGCCTTCTTCATACCGAGTTGAGACCTCTGCATTTTTAGAACTATAACAAATCACCTTCAAGTGACAGAAACCAACTTCTTAAGAACATATTATTCAAAATCTTATTACACTTTCTGATCTGATAATGTAGCTACACAGTAATTACAATATCTACGATAACAAACTCAGTCTTTGCTTGTCTCTTATGTGCATGATATTTAGCCCTTCTTCAGGGCCTACAAATTTTTCCCACAATGACTCCAAGATGCCATCAGTCTGCTCTGGCAAGAAAAGGGACCAAATCAAACATAAGCAAAGAAATCAGTCTACTTCTATTACTTCCTCCTCCTCCTCTCTCACAACCATCCCAGAACAACACAAGAGAAATCTGTTAAGGACTGCTACATAAATGAACACGGCAGCTCAGCCAGCCCAGGCTACACCTCACTCATAATGGGCAAGTCCATAGTCACAGCAATTTGCAATCCATCAGGTGCTGCCAGTGCCCTCCCAAAATTAAGCGGACTGTAGTAAGAAACCCATCTTAAGAAACTTCAGCCTGAATTTGGGGTTGGGGGTTTTTAGTAGAAACTCAAGATTTTCTTCTCCCTATGTTTGCTGGGTTTCGCTCACTCTCAATTATAAGCAGGAAGTTTCATATTTAAAGACATTTCCCTGTTATGACATGTCTAATCCTTATAATCTTAATTTGGTGGCAAGAACTGAGTGCTATCAAAGAGTTCAAATTTATGGCGGTTTGGGTTTTTTGGTGGTTTTTTTTTTTTCATTACTATCATCACAATATCAAAGCATTTACAACAAATAACAGTGTCAACATGCTTATACAATTATTATTCAGGTAAAACAGAGAACTAGTGCATCTCCTAGAACTGTTCCGTCACCTCTATACGAGGCTTTCTAGGTTCAGGGAAGGCTAACAAGCAATGTACCTTCCAGCAAAAACATCACACTAGGAGGGAGAGAGAGACCGTAAAGACAGTTGCTGAAGAAAGCCCTGGTTCCAAGGGAGACACAGCACTCAGGTATGCTGTATCAGTACCAGTCAAATTTTCATCAGCACATTCATTGTCAAGTCTTGCAGTAGTTTCAACTACTCTCATACTCTTTTATGTCTTCTTTCAGCATATGTAGAGTCTCCTGTAAACTGTGGAGAATCCAGAGCCATAGAAAACAGGAAGAAAATTTCGGCTCCATAGCACCACCTTTCATTCTTGGCAGAAAGAACATACTGAAGAAACTAACCTCATTTCATCAGGAGCTGATCAGACTTAGACACACTGGACAAAATAACAAAACAGAAGAACATTGAATTCTTATTTTTACTGTTCTGATACTGGCTGACGAGTAACTGTTCAACTGGACCCTCTGAGCTCTGAATACAACAGAGCAAACCAAAATCCTATTACCTTCCGTTAACCTTAGCAGGCAAGTCAGAAATAACTCACAGTCAAAACCAACACAGAACAAGACAGGATGTGAAGAGTCCCAATGGTCTCTTTCAAAAATTGTTATACAGCAATATAAATGTGTGTGTGATAATTTCCTTATCTTCTGCTACATAATCAGCAAGCAAAATACTTTTGACTCACTGGGATTGTACCAGATCCCAGAAAACATGAAAAAAGTATCAAGAACTCCCTATCAATACAGGTACAGAACAAACAGAAGAGAAAGTCAGCTACGCTGTGCAAGAATATCCATGTCGCACATCCAATTAGTTAAATTCACTATGAATAGTTGTCATGGTTAAGAGATCTAAATAAAAATTTCTTGCTCTCATTTCATGTACACTAAGGGTTCTGAGTCCCTGTTTGACCCATCACTTCTTTTCTTTTGGAAAAGAAACATATTCCTATTACAGCTGTATCTAAATTACAGAGGCTTGCAACAGGGGCAAGTAGTCCTGAAATAAAATGTCGAACAGTAAAATAATCTGAAGTAAAATTAATGATCTGCAGAGTAGAAACCAGATAATTTGAGTGACATGGATCTAATATCTAGAGTTACATTTATGCGTCAATACAATTTTATCTCAACCCCTTATGAAAAGAAGTGCCAAATATCTTCCTAACATGAAGGACTTATTTTGCTGTACTGAAATACTCCTATTTCAGCAATGCTTTTTAGTTATTCATTCTCTTTCCTGACTTGTTAGCACAGAATTAGATGGTGAAAAGGCAGCTTTTCACAGGCCAGAAGATTAACTCTAGCATCCTATTAAGAACATAGTAACTGACAAGGCAAAAAAAGTAAACAAATAAGATGCTGCAATCCCTGGTATATCTCAGCAAGCTCTTCCAGTTTTGGTTCATATGAAGGGACAATATACTGCACATAGCTCAGAGATCCTAATTAAATTCACAGACACAAGTATTTAACAACTTGGTAGCGGTGCCAGAATTCACTACCTCCAAATACAAGACTACAGAACACAATTCTAAATAGCTTTTACTGTAATTTAAGAAAAACGTAGTACTCATTCCCTAAGCATAGCAAGTTTGGCTTTGCATCTTTTTCTGCACTAAGCTTAATATCAGCTCGGAAATTTCAGTAACTATATGGAGAACACAATGATCTATTTCACCTGTGCAAAAGAGCCACAGGGGCAGCCTGAGCAAGTCTCAGCATCAACACAAGTTACCTACCATACGCCAGCACAATTTGATTAATGTGAGGTAAACCTTCAGAAACTTTTCTCCGTAATTGCCACCCAGGTGGTGGAGAACCAATCTGCACCTCAAATGCAATCACAGACCAGCTACAGCCCTCATCACAGCTGGGGACATGTGTTCCAAAGCAGCACAATATGGCCACACGGCCTGTTCAGAGAGCTGGGCTGTAGAGATGTTGTGCATGTGCAAGCTAAACGTCACATTAAACCCATCTATACTGGAAACAAGGCACCACTACCACTCTAGACCCCTGTAGAATATTAAACTGGCATGAAGCTTGCGCAGTTTCACCTGGCCAAGCGTGGACTTCCTTCATGACAAGACAACTACTGAAAGCTCGGGTGTGTGAGCCACCTTAAGGCTTAATACAATTTCCATACATCTGTATGGTTTAAAAATTATTCAAACAGAGCAATACTGAGACTATCTTCAGCACAGTACGTGCATCTCTCTTTCCTGTTACTCAATAGAGCACTAGTGATGCAGAAAGCAACTTAATGTTCTCTTCGCACAACCGTAGAAATTAGCAAGGTAGCCTTAGAAATAAACTATTTATTCTACAAAACAATTAAGGCTAGACTAAGTCAGTATATGAAAGGCTGCAGAAAACCATATGAGACTGGCAGATTACTGATACTCTTTTTTAAACCATGGAAACACTTCACAAAAAAAATGATGGAGGCACAGACAGGATTACAACTACCAAATCTTATGTGATGATTCCGCAAAATAAATTCAAATCAAGACAGTTTATTTCAGAAAGTATGCAATTTGACTCCTTTTCTCACGTTGAAGCTTGGAGCGAGGCTTTCCACAATGCAGTGCCTTGAACACCAGCACACCTTTTGGGCGAAAAAGGACCAACATTATCTGTTAGTGGCAGAGCCAAGCTGCAGAAGCAGGACAGGAAACAAGAGAGGCAGCAAGTACAATTCAACTAGAGAGTAATATCCCACACTTCTAGTCCCCAGGATCTTACAGATATCCTATGAAGCACTGTGTTAATATTCAATGTTTGCAGCTCACATCCACAGCCTATTAAATGTGGACTTCAGCCTCATGCTCTCCTTCAAATAAAGCAGGTTATTTCTAGTAACACCTCTTCATTTCTCTCTGAACTGCAGGTCTCACCAAAATATGGCTAGAATTGTATTGGCAGTACAGTCTGAACTACCATACAAGCAGTCCTTTCACTGGTACTCTTCCCAGATGCACGAGGTTGCTCAAGCACACCACGTCCTGCTTCTGTGACATTTCTCACCTCTTCAAAATGGAACCATGAAAACTTCAAAAAGGGATCAGGCTGCCCGTCTGCACGCAACTTCGTACACGCACTGAAATGTTTTCTACAGCGTTTCTCTAACCCACAATTTACAGATGCTATACAAACATCATAATTTTATGTTTTAATTTTAAGCAAGCTTTACAGGCTCAGGGCTTTAACGTGCTTTATCAAGCTAAAAGTCAAACAAAAAAGGCTCTTCTCAATCATTCCAATTCAGGGATTTTGCTACACAATATAGGCTGGGCTTCATTTATTTTCAATGTTTGTCATGTATTTCCATGCCTACAGAGCACTGATAATTAAATTGATTAAAAAAAAAACCATTAAAATGCTACCTACTGATAGACCGTTCCCCCGCAACAAAAATCCCAGGATATTTCTGAACATTTTTACAGTTTGTCTATTTTTTCCATCAACTCCAACAAGTCTCCAACATGTGAAAGCAAAGGCCAGGCAGAAGCCCACCAACCCTGCTTCTGCAGGATCAGTATGCATTGTGATAAGGCCACTAACATCTCATCTATACTATCCCTTCCACAACTAAAAGGCCAACTGTCAAAAAATGCTGCAATTATCAGAATACAGGCAAAAAGCAGGTACATGACACACTCTGAAGCATGACAAGAAGTTAAAGAATCAGCAGATAGGTTTTCAGTTAATTTCTGATAAATTGTTCTGTTGTGGTCTGAAGTTACGCTGCTGCACTGCCTTTTGATAATGGAGACTTTAAATGCTGTGTCAAATGCCAATTTCACTTCACTTACTATTCATTTTAAATACCCAAGTCATTACCTTATAATTGTATTTATACTGTTCTCCCTCTAAAGAAATGTAGACACCATTTTTAAAGATTAATTCAAATTTAAGATAAAGTATTTAGCTGTTGATCCGATGAAGCTATCCGTACCTAATATATACAGAAACACCAGCACTTACAATCCTAGAGCTTCAAGCAGAGTCCTCTCACAATTAACCTTTTATATTTGCTTATGCAGTCCTACAGTTGTAAAATAGAGGACTTACATAAAACATTAACAGATTATTTGCATTAATAAAAAAATACATATTATACCATGCACATGTATTATTTTATAAGTCCTGTATACTGTCATGTATTACACTAGCAGCACAGGAATTAAAAAAATTAACCTGCTAACACAGAGCATTAAACACTCAAGTCAGTACTTCTAAATGTTCAGCGTGCTCAATACAGATAAGGCCCTGCACATCAGCAGTTAAAAGTAAACTGTGGCAAGATAAAACAGCACACCTTCACCCAGATAGGACCAAGCGCTTGAGCACAAGAAGCTGCACCCTAAAGCATTAATAAGGAAATAGCAGCGCATAATGGTGTGTATTCCTACCAATACAAATCAAGTCTTACAGTTAGTGAACACTTACATTTTGAAGTCCCAAATCACTGTACTATTATTTCCCCTCTACTTCCCCAAAGGTGAGCAGAGCCTCCAAAATGTAATAAAGCACTTTGGTTATAGAAAGATTAATCTTCCAACTGCAGGCATATTCAAAACCAAAATTCATTAAAATGCAGTATTTAAGGAACATTTCCTTCAGGTTCCTGATCTCAAAATCAGCATACTGCTACAAAACACTGTTCATGTTTCATTCATATTATTAATGCTTTTGTTCCTATCTCCTGTACAATATTAAAGCATTAAAATATCCAAGCAAGGAGACTGCCTTCCAAAAAAAGGTAACTGTCTTCCTGCATCAACTATTCCTAATCTATCACATGACATTACTAAACTAGACACCATGTGAGCGAGAACACTAAACCAAGAGACAGAGTTACAATCTTGAAGGGTTGAGTAATTTAGAAGAAAAAATGTCAAGCCTTCAAAAACAGTATTTGCTTTCCACAGGCAATTAACTAATTATTCAGAAAACCTAGAATCCATCAAAATTCACTTTTGAAATGAGAAAATAAATAAATTCAATGCCAGCTTTATGAAATCCTCTTTTCCCCACAGGATGACCAATATTAAATGAATGAGGAATCCCTCGAGTCCCACAGCCTTTAAAATAAATGCAGCGCTATGCTGAAAATTGTTTCACCTGAGCAGAAACCTAACCCTAAAACATGGGTTCAGCAACAAAACTGGGACCTAAGCTAGTTCAAAGAATATTTGCTCCTTGAAAGTACTCACTATTAGCTATTCTGTCATTACCTGCAACACTGATAAATCCTATTAGCTTTAAAAAAAATAAAGACAATCCTAACCAGTTTTCAAGTCTCATGGAATTGGGCAACTGTTGCTTATACAACAACTACCGATGCTATTTATCTGTTTTATTAAAAAAACTTATTAAGCTTACTATACCACACCCAGCGAAAGCTGTGTTACAGAACTGCACAAGCGTTCACCAGCCAGGCTACTCAAGAGCACAAAAGCTCTGACAAACAGACACACACCACGTTTAATCACAGCCACACTCTAATCCCCTCCGCTTGTGGGGAAACAGGGATGGTGGTCAGCAAAGCCTCCTTCCAAAAAATCACATCCGCAGCTCATCGCACAGACTTGTACCCTCCCGGAGCGGGAAGCACCACTCCGAGGTAAAATCAGAAACAGACGAAGCGCTAGGACTTACTTCCTAGAGATTATTCCGGGGGATATCGTGAGCGCTTTAGGAGAACCATCCTCCCACCAACAGGTGAGCGCTCAAAGTCCACAGTAATTTACGCACCCGTTTTCCTTAGGGGTCCGTGTCAGCGTCCCAAGCCCCGGAGCGCCCCACTCCCACGCCCACACGACCCCACACTACGCCCGGCTCTGCCACCACAGCGCGGCCGCACGCCTCCCGCGGCTCTTATCTGCTCCAGGAAGAGGTGGGACGCGGGGCAGCTGGCTCAGCGCCCGCCTGCCACACGGATGTACAAACCGGATGGGAAAACTCCGGTCGCCCTTCCCCGGGCGTCCCGCTCAGGCCGAATTCGGGAGAGCGGCGTCCGATCCCGCATGAACTCGGTCCCCGCGGTCAGAGCCGCCCCAGCAGCGGGGCTGACGAGAAGGAACCCCCGCGGGGCGGGAGCCGCCCGCCCGCCCGCCGCGCCTGCTCC
>VZSF01006068.1:183704-256314 GCA_013398295.1 Chionis minor | reverse complement strand
GCAGCCCGGGCGCTGCCATCTCGGGCCTGAGCGTCCCCGCGCACGCAGCAGGCCCCGCCGCGGAGCTGGCCCGCGCCCCGCCGCCAACGCCGACCTGCGACGCCACTTCCGCTCCGCCCGGCCACGTCATCCGACCGCACGCCGGAAGCGCGGCCTCTACGGCGGCCGCCAGGAGCCAAGGGAAGCGCTGCGCTCGGCCGCCGCCTCAGGGCTGCGTGGGGGCCGGGGCGGGCCGGGGGTCCGCGGGCCGGTCGGTGACTGCGGGCGGAACGGCGGCCGCGGAAACAGAGGGAGGGCAGCCGGGACCCGAGAAGCCCAGGCAACGCCAGCGCTTAAGACAGCGGGGCCGGCAGCACGGGCGGGTTGACGCACGGTTACTGGTGAATGGACGGACTCGTTCTGTCACGGATAAAACCACAGCGCGGGGCTCTGCCCCGGAACCGCGAGCGGCGCAGGCCCAGGCGGGCTGAAGCACCCCAGGCCGCGCCCGCCCAGAGAGCGGGGGTGCGTGTTTCCTGTCGGCGCTGGCCAAGGAAGCGCCGGCAGACCCGCGGGTGAACTCGGAACTCACCCAAGGTACAAGTCCAAAGTTAAAATAAAAACAAAAAAAAACCCACAAAACATCAAAAAACCCCAAAACACAAGCCAAACAAAAACCCCCAAGCCAAAAAGCTCGTAGTATTAAATCTTCATTGATCAGACAGTTTTTAAACTGAAAAAATACAGAAACAATTTTCAGAGGCTATCAGGCATAATATTAAAAAAAAATAAAATAAGGGCTACATCATCTTCTCAAATATCGCACAAGCCAACAAATACATAGAAGGTGAAGGACATGAGCTGAACGTAGGAGCTGCTCCGGGCTGTTGCGCGCCATCCGTGCTTTGTGGGAAAGATGGAAAAAACACATCCCTGTTAATCACTGACCACCCCCTTATGAAAAGCTTTTGCCCTTGTGGTCTTATGCGTTGTCTACCTTCCCTCAACTTATTTTAAAAGTCTAGTTGTATGAAGCCTTTTCCAGATAGTACATTCACAGTCTCCTGCCTATTTCAGTAGATGAAAAGTGTCTGTTGAGATACTTGTCAAATCCCATTCAAAACCCATTAAAAAAACCAAACAAACAAAACAAACCCACAAACAAACAAAAACCCCACAACAGGACAGCTTTGATAACACCATATGTTTCTTTCCAGTCATTGCATCTCAGTCCAAAACAGACTGGCTTTCCCTCGGGAGCCAGAGAGAGGAGGCTTCAGCATCTTCAGTTTATGCAGTACTTAAGTCTCTCAGTCAACAACAGGGCCAGCCAGAGCCATCTGCTGCAGTGGGTTTCGTGAGGCACACTGCACAAAGGGCAAACACTTTCCCTGGGCCAGCCAGGGAAATGCCATCTGAGCTCAGTGGATTGGTTGATGCCCCTACAGGTGGCCAGGCCATTTAACTTTTTAACAGCAATTTTGTTATCTGTTCAGTCCTTGAGCTCCGATGTTCGATGGAAACGTGCTTCATTCCCACTGTCCCTCCCAAGCATATTCTTGACTAAACCAACAATCTGCCACATGCAGTTTTGTGTCTCTGGTCTCTTCTGAGCTTCCGTTTCAGTGCACTTCTGATCTTGGGTGGGAGCAACACACACCACGTGCTCACCAGCACAACCCGAGTCTACTCGTAGGAGGACTCCATACACTGAGCCCCAAGAGCAACCAAATGAAACCAAACCAATGCGGAACACACGTTTTAGTAGCTAAGCCTGCAAGAGACACAAAAGTCATGCCTGCGTCCCAGTTGTTTACCTGCACTTAACAGTGAAGCCATTTTGGTGCTGTTCCTTTTCTCCTTGATAGGATGATAGCTTTGCTGTGCCTGCCGATCAGTGAGATCCTCAACTAACCCCGGAAAACTCACAAAGAGAAACCGAGAAGGGAATGCTCGAAACTATAGATCTTCAATTCCCGTGCCCCACTTACATAGCGCAGAAGGGGCCTGAACAGAATGTCATATTACTCAGCCCCACCTGTCCCAGCTCACCTCTCCTCCGAACCAGAGCCCCACCAGCATTTGGTGTTGTATGACAGATCAGGTCAGACTAAGGAAATATCTAAGCTGCAAAAAGGAGAGGGACTGAAAGGCTACTTATGAGCTACTTTTGGGCAATTCAGATATAAACCATCTCACTGCAGTGCTAGCAATAAAAATCCACTTCACAGCCATGTCACTAGGATTGTCCAAAGGCAAATGCTCAGATACAGTTCAGATAAACCCCTCCCACAGAAGACATTTGGCTATCATGTGCAACGGATGCAGAATTAAAAATTAGCTGGGGAAGACAGATCCCTGGGCTGCTTCAGTCCCAACAGCTTTGAAAGGAAATCTTCTGCATCACACACTTTCATATTATTTTTTTTTCATATTTCCCTTCCTGCCCTGTTATCGCTTTCTCCACACCCTACATTTCTACCTTATGTTGTGCCTGGCAGATGTGAAAGCAGATGAATTCCTCATATCATCACAGCCCCAAGCTCTGGAGCACAGCTGCAGCATGCACTAAGGAGTCAGGGAACTTTTTGAGCAAAAGCAGGGAGCTGTGTGCAAACCAAAGCATGTGTCACAGCTGAAGAAAATCAAGCTGTTGAACTTCCTGTTTTAGTTTATTTCTTTCATCCCTGTCTCCTTCATTTATCCATGCTACCACTTTCCTCATTTGAGCACCAAAACCTCCTTCCCTGCTTCCAATTTGACTGAATAGTGCTGGGAATTTCATTCTGTTCTAAGATGAGCACAGGAAGGCAGCTCCCACCTCACCATTCCCCCAGCTACTGTGAACAAAGAGCAAACTGTCAGTGAGAGCCTGTAGTGTCAGACTTACTGGAGAAGGCACTGAGTTCCTTTAAAAAAGGTGAAAAAAAAAAAGAAAAGAAAAATGTCACCTCTGTAGCTGTAGGCCTGCAGCACAACACCTGCACCTCCCTATCATCAAAAGGCAAGGCCATGTGAACTGCACTTGGAGTCATACCCTATGAGTTTAATGTGTAGAGGATATTTAGGCTTATTGCCTATATCCCTGAGAGCAGCAGGGGCTTCTCCACCTTCATTCAGTGCTGGCTGAGTCACAGTTGCCATCTGTCACTCCTGCAGCTCCGCACATTGGTTTTCCCACCCTGCAAGAGAAAGGAGCTACAACTCTTATCACCTGCTCTCTTACAGATTAAGGGGAGCTTACATGACCAGACAGAAGCTTTACGTGTCCTTACCTGTACTTGAGGGACCACCTAATATAGATGTATCTATGTCTCTCTCAGGGCTGGGAGAGGGGGAATGGCTTGAAAACTGAGTAGGTAATCATGCTTAATTTTCTACCCTGAATGTTATCTTGCAGAATTTTATCTTGCAGAATTCCCATCTGTGTCACTCATGGACAACCAGAGCCCTATACTTGTCCCCCAGGGGCCAGGATATGCACAGAAGACTGCAAGGCCAGGAAGGAAAAAAACAAAACCACAAACCCAAAAACACCAAAACACCTCACTTCCATCATTCGAGTCCCTTGAGATGAGGAATCAAAATTAGTTTCTGGTTTACACGCTTTCTCCAGTTGGAACGCAGCCAAACCAGGAAGCTCCCCTTAAGTGTGTAAGCCCTCAGGCAGGAAAAGGGCTGGACACAGCTGTTGCAGATTCATACCACTAGAAAGGAAGAGTAGAGGAAGAAGAGTCCAGTCCCCAGGCTGCCTGTCTCCACTGCAGCAGGCTGACTACGCAGCTGGCATTTGTGAGGTGTGTGCATTTGTAACTGGAAACTCACTATACTATTGCAGAGCATGAAGTGAAACGCTTTCATATTGCTTCTACAATGAACACATGTAAGAGATACAGAACACAGCATTGCTGCCAATTCCTTCCTCTAATTTGAGAGGTCAGTCGTGATGTCAAGGAACAACATACCCACTCCCTCCCCAAAAGCAGTTTAAGTACAGTTGTTCTGTGATACAGCAGGTCCCTTACCAGTTGCCTTGGGGATTTCCATAGTAAATGCAGCACACACGCCACTTTGTTAATGTCTGTCCTCTTCAGGGAGGGAAGGGGAAAGAGAAAGGCGTTTTCAAGGCTGTTTGCAAAATATATTCTTGAATAAAGACAACTTCTCATCGTCCCATGGTTTAATGATTGCTGGAGGGAGTTTCTACACCTTCTGAAAGGTCACTATGTCCGTACCCAAAATGTACATTCACCTGCTCCTACTGTAATAAGTGTTCTTCAAACAAAGTCTTGGAACAAATTATTTTCTTTACTTTTTCAAGTATGTTTTCCAGGCAAGCCCTTCTGAGTTGTATTGAGAGTTTTGGTAACAATGCTTATCAGGATTTACTTTCTAAAAGGACATATGTTCTTTCTTGGTCAAAGGGAAATTTCATGTTGGTGCAGGGCTGCCAAGACACACATCAGCGTTCTCCTTCCCAACCACGATACTTTGTCTTGAAGTCCCAAAGCACCAAAATTCTTCCAAGCAAAAAAAGTTATAGAAGGCCAAGAAGTCTCAGTGTAAATCATTGGAAAAGTCACCAGAGCTTCAGGGAGGAGGAAGTGGAAGAAAACATTTGGCTCCCACTTATAAATAATTTAAGACAAACCAAAAATATCTGTACAAACACACATACAAACAGAAAAATCTCGTATTCCACAGATGTTGAGAGATTCAGCGACCTCTTGGGGGCACAGGTGGAGGATAAAAGCCTTCACAGCTAACAGGCCTATAAAAAGACAGGTAATACAAATGCATTAAAAAAAAAAAACCCAACAGTAGAGAATAAGGTTCTGGAACATGCATTTCATGCAATAACATCTTATCTAAGAATACTGTATAACGACAGCAAGTCATACAAGAAGAAAAACAGGCTATCAGTGATTCAGCAACAGAACAGATGCCAAGGTGCCAGAGCCCTGTTGCTGCCCAAGCTCTTTCTTCTGCTCTTCAGCTGTAGTAATTCCACTATTACTGGAAAGAGATGCTATAATACTCAGTTGAAGTAAAACTTTGATAGTATAGTAGCTTCCTTCTGAAAACTAGATGAAGAGCAATAGGAAGAGATCAAAAGATTCAAAATCTTTATTCCAAACTAACTACAGATAAATTCCAGCTATATTCTTGCCAGAGCCAAAACAACATACAGAACTTACTGCGCTTGCACATTAGTAATTACTATTCTAATAGTTGGAGAATTTTATCAGCATCTGTACTTGGATAAGCCTCAGGGGCCCGGACTTCATAAGACTCACACCAGTTGGACTACAGGAATGTTTACAAGTTACTTAAGTTTGCGTTGGTCTGATCAAATCAACACAAAACTCCTCAACATCTTTTATAAAACCAGTGCAGTTCTTACTTTGAGGCCAATCATACATGTAAAACAAGTTTGCTTTGGAGAGATCTGAAGTTTGTAAAAAGAAAAAAAAAGAAGTCCAAGGGAATGCCAAAAGGGAATTCCCTCTGCACTCCACTTTGTATGTTCCAAGAGGATCTTCTCAGGCAGAGCAGGTACTAAATCTCTGCCAGGAGCAGGATGCTGTTCTACCTGGCTCAGTCTTACTATGGCAAACACTGTGTGATTCAGTAGTGCTGCCTCTTACAGTGTGTGAACCGCATAAACAGCATTGCAATGGGCACGTTACCAACTAGGAAACCAATTCCACCAAGTATTAAAGATGAAAAACAAGGATCTTACAGTTCCTAACAGCGTGCCTTTCTAGATAATAGTTTGGGAGATTTTGTTGAAAGACACATTCGCTTCCTGCCTTGCTTTCTGACCAAGGCTTCCATATTGATTCACTGAAAGGTCATTTTTGAGCTGCATTTTAGCTTTACCTGCTTGCACCTCGAGGAGGCACTCTGGGAGGCCTTTCTGGGAAATGCAGCCTCTCTGCTTGGTGGGCAACTGGGCTGCGGCTTCTAGTTGTTTCTGGGACTTCATTGTCCTACAAAATAAAGAAAAGAGGTTACAGACCAACAGAATTCGGTTCATTAGCTTCACAATAGAAGTGGCTGCATTTTGCCATTTCTGCAAATGCAGTGACATCCCTGAACTCCTTTTCTTTTGCATAAAACCAAAACCATATACTTAAGTAACAGTGGACCAGTATATAGCAGAGGTGAGAGCTTACCTCACTGTCCCCTTCCATCCCACTGCTGACACTCAATATGCTCCGAGTGCTGGAGCGGTTACTTGCACTACCTGGAGTGAGTAAGCAAGAGAAAACAAACAGATTATTAAATCCTGGTGATTTAACTGCAAATCACTAACTCAGGACTCTTTCTAATCTCATGCTTACCTCTTGCACGCATCATTTAATGCTTATTTACATTATTTCCACTGTTATTTTTCACGTTTGGGATCAAAGCAATGACATTTCATACAATACAGACCACAGGGTTAAACCATTCAGTTTTGCTTTCTTTCTAGAAGATTTCTGCCCTATCTAGGTCCAGGGTTCTAGTTAAATACACACAACCATAATCCAACTGAAAGCATCCGGTGCCACTATCAGCTGGTAAGTCAGGTAAATATTTTCACAAGTGTCACACCCCCATCAGTTACGTATATTTAAATTGTCAGTCCCCATATCCTCAACAACTGTGTGGAGATAGATGGCTCTGAGCACTGTCACACATTGATTCCTGGAATAAGTGACTGCTTGAGAGGTTATTGTTCCCCATAGCTGTTCACCACCTCCTCTGACAATGATCCTTACTCATCACAGGAACGTTTCCTAGGCTATTTCAGAGCTAAAAATTACGAGTTTGTTCAAACGACTTTCAGCAACCATTTGTGCAAACCCATTTAACTTGCACAGACTGAAAGTAGGGAATGTTTTTGCAATCAGTCATGCCATCTATGAAGGGGACAGCAACTCACAAATGTATCCTACGCTGCTATGGCTGGTCATAAATACATAATGTTATATAGAGCTGTGCAATACTGGGACACTAATGTTCAGAAACCTATACACTGAAATGGGAGGCTAGAGAGGGTTTCCCATAAAGTGCAGTCCCTGGCTAGCCTTGGTGAGGTAACTCTCATTATCAGCTGGTATGAACAGCGGCGCTTAAGAGTGCTAAATACTGTGTTAGAGTCTGTTCTCACAATTGTGCTATAGCAATTGTGCCATAGGAAGAGAGCCAAGCTGCACACAGTGAACTCTGCAGTCTCGTTAACACTTCTCTCACAACTGTATATGAGTTACTGGCTCAGTCTGCTGCCTCTGGCACCTTCCCTGGACGTGTGCCAGCTATCTCCTGCCAAGAGCCACAAAAGTAGTAACCTCACTGGGACTTAGTTTTCCTTTCAGAGCAGCAAAATTACCTTAATGATTTCTACAAGAATTGCTCAGTCTGCAGTAACAGCAAAACTGCAGGGATTTACTTTGCACAAGTTAAATCTAATAAAAACCAAAGACAATGTAAATGTGCAGACTGTCCAAGTCACTCAAGAGGTCTCACAGTTACCAATGAAAAATGCCGTCCTTTATCTACAACAACAGAGGAAACGACATGTAGAGACTGGTTCCCAGCCTGCAATGTAACTATGCCTTTCAGACCAGAAAAGTACACAGCCTGCTGAGAGTCACAGCGAGGGAGCATCCTTTTTCCTAAGAGAGCAGCTGCCATCTACTTTTAAGAACTGAAGATAGGTGATACGCCTTCTCTGAGAAAGCTCAAAGGAGTATTTCACTCAGCTTTCAGGTTCTCCTCCTGCAGAGCCGCAGATGCAAGAAGCCCAAACTACTTGAGGTACCTGGATTTGCTTTTACAGTTTTGGGAACAGCCAGCCTGAGACACGCAGGCTTTGGGGTGGTGGTGCCAGTACTGGGATTCAGTAACTGTCCCCTGAGCTGGCTCCACAGAAAACGGTAAACGTTTTTCATCCAACTTTTCTGTAGAGAGGGTGACACTCAGGGTTTACTTACTTGTTGTGCTGGATGTGCTTTCTGTTTTCCAGTCTCCTCGTTTTAACTCCTTTTTTGGTGGGAAAACGTTTTTCCTGGGGGCGTATTCATATATTCCACATTCTGGTTTTCCCAAAGTATTATGAGAATGTCGAATGGGTACAGTAATTTCCAAATCTGGAAGAGAAAATGAACAGCTCAGAAGGATCTCTGCAAGTATAGCCTCTGAGAGACAGCTTTGCACCCCAGAACAAAGTTAAACACAATCACATAAGGGCGATCATAACTGTGCATGAATGAATCAAGATTCACTCCACAGATGTGGGCATTCTTTCCTCAGTCTGGAAAATTGAGGAGTAAAGCAATTTCCCTATGTTTTAGCCAACAGGCATATGGATGTGAATATTAAGATATCACATAACCACAATACATATGGAGACACTTCTCCCTTACTATTGTTAGCTGTTTCACTAACAGAGAACATCAGAATCAGAGACTGTTACCTGCACTTTTGTCTTTTTTTTGCTTCTCCATTTGCCTCCTGGTTATGCTGTCTCGTAGTCGTTTCAGATTTTCCTAAAAACATCACAAGATATTGATCTTTAAGGTCCCTTCCAACTCTAACCATATTCTTTTCAGGGCTTTGGATAAAGGAGGATGAGCAGCTTTCTGACAACACCAATATTACCTTTTGGCTACCTTTTCAACAAAGCTGTCACAAAGCCTGCTAGACCTGGCTGAAGTCCAAACCATGTCAACAGGTTTTAATCTATTCTCTTCAGAAATCCATGTGTGCCCTTCAGAAGCCAAGTTTTTTTTTTAAGATGTTCATTGTGCATGTTAAGGTCAAGTTCACAGACTTGCTGGCAGTTGCAGATAAGCATCACATTAGGTTTAGAACTCCCCCTATTTTCTGCTTCCACTGTGACCCTAGCATAGAAACAAGACCCATGTTCAAGTAGCTGCACAGTCCTTCCTGTACTAATGAACTAATTTTGACTGCAGGGACAGAGGAGGCTGCCATGCATCCCAGAGCGCAAGGGACAGTTCAGAAAGAGTTCAGGATGTTCCCACTGAAGCAAGAGGAGACACCTGGAAACGTAACTGGGAGCAAAGTGTCTTCACCATTGCGTGGCAGCATACTGCACCTTAGAGTAAGGAAAGGTGCAGAGAAAAAAAGACAACTTTTCTAGCAGGTAAATAGGTACATATTTAAGAAGAGGAAAGCACTGAATTGGTGGAAAAGCAGATGGAGCAATTGTTGTACCATGAGGCAAGATCTGGAGGACCGACTTTGAAAGCTGCTCATGGGATGGGGCACCCAGCATGCTGCTACTTCTCTGCTACAGACATCTACTAAAGTAACCCTGCGCTCTTTACTGACGGAAGTGATTGCTCTGACTGTTTCTGGGTAGAGAGAACCCTTCCAAGAAAGAATAGAAGGAGAAAAGTCTTGGCTTTGTTCTGACAGCTCCCAAAACAGCACCACACACCAGAGACCAGCACCTCAAGTGTGAAAGCAGACTGCCGCAGCATGAACAAAAGGCTCCAAAAGAAGCAAGCAGCGGTTTTAAAGAGGGAGCCCGACTTGAGAATGGAAATTTTAAACTATGACTGCTAGCTCAACCAGTCACTATGTTGCTGCTGCCAACATAATGATTCCCTCATTCAGCTGAGCCACCCAAACGCTGTGCTTTCACTAATGACTGTTGCTAGACCTTGCCCAGCAAAGAACAGGTAGTCCTGGAGCCATCAAACACCCAGGAAGGGATCGAACCATCTACACAATAGGATTTTAAAACCAATACACTATCTGGGACACCCAGTCTTCACTGATCCGAAATGGATGAGAACTGACAAGCTAAATGCTCATCACAGAAGTCCCCTGACAGCTGGTAGGTGCTAGGTGATCTCTAGAAAGGTAATTTAGCCAGCTGGATTTGGCTCAATTCCTAGCATACAGCTCTTAAAAAACTAACAATACAAGACAAACAGATCTGTAAAACATCTACCTGCTTACTGCTGCATGGGAACAGCCCCTCCTTGTCAGGAGAGAACTCTGCTAGCTGGGGAACCGTGTTAATAGTCTTCCTGCTCCAACCAGGAAAGAAATGTACCCGCACGGAACAGCTTGTGATGCGTACCTAGAGAGACAGCTGTATTTCTTAAACAGTGCAATAAGCCTGTACCTGCTGGAACCGGAACGATTCTGATCTCTTTTTCTGGTTCAGTTGCCACTCCTTAAAATGAAGTACAGCTTCATCAACAGTGAGTATGCCCATTTTCACTTGCTCCTGTAATGTAATCAGCTGCCGCTGACCTGGGGTTTTCATTCCAGCAAACGGATCGTATATGCTTGATTGAGACAGGTCCCTTACAGGCCTGACTATTGTCTCTGACGAAAGAACACCAAAAGTATTATTGAACTTATGGCATCTCCCCTCCTCACTGAATACAAAGAAACTCAAGCACCCTTGATATATCAGAGATTAAAATAAAATACAAATAATTAAAAAATCAATATTACAGACTGAATGTTTCCCTAACCGTAAGAGTGTTTTGTCCTTATGCCATCCTGTTATTTGTCAGAGCTAAAAGCCCAGCTGAGAGGTAGCCTTGTATGCAAATATCTCCCAGGGATAATCTCTGTTCTTAAAAACATCATTTAAGTGAACAGCACAAAATGTAGTCCTTGAAGTGCTCTGCTTCCTCACTGCAAAAATCTCTCTCTTCAGCAATCCACAAAGAGCTTTCACCTTGGCAGTCACAAAGCTAGACTCTTCCTAGGTAATCTGCGCAATGTAACTCCAGAAACAGAAAGGTGAAAATTCACCTTACTGATGCTGGCTCTTCGTAACCCATTTGCAACATAACGAGGAGTTCCCAACACATGCGATAAAAGCTCAGTTGTGGTTCCCAGCACTCTGATAGTGCACAGGATAAGGTGTGAAGAATAAGGGCACAGTTTTGGAAGTGCAGAGATCAATGACACGCAGTTCACTAAAGGTTAAATCCCAGAAAATAATGATCAACAGGCAGCGGCTATATCCAGAAGATCAAAAGTGGGACATTGACTCCATAAATTAAGGAGTCACAACATAAAAACGGACTTCAACGATCATTATGATCCTGACTGAGGGCAAACTCCAAGACAGGGGATATGTGCCATATGTGATAAAAGGGTACCCCTCTCAGCTCTGCAGTTATAAGTTTCCAATGTGACACAAGGCCAGAAAGGTTGGGTCACTCATACTGGACTATTATCCCCAGAACCTTGTAAAACAGACTATTCTGTCACATTTCACACAAATGAAGCTGCCTCATCAGATCTGCTTTTGGATTACTGCAAGATTTTCAGGGTGAACTTCTGACTTACCTTTCTTAACCCTTCCTCTAGGGATGTAGAGATTCTCAGGTCTTTGAGCTTTCTGTGCAAAAACTGTAAAACAACTACTCTTTAGATACTGAAATGCACCTCATGAAGACAGAAATAACAAGGATGAATTTGGGAAGCATACACAATTCTGCACTGCATTACAGCTTCTGTTACCCTACTAAGTTCATTGACGAAAACAAGAGAAGAAGTTGTATAGTAGAACTCCACTTCTACTGACTTCAAAGAATTTAGCTCAGCCACCTCTAAGAGAAATCTGGACACACTTTCCACATAGTCCTGCCATGGGAGGAAGCAGAAGTCACTGATATTACTCTCCCACATGTTACTGTAGTTCTTGAAATGTAGAATGTTTGTGAAATACGACCAAAATTTCCAAAATCACCAAGTAAACTAAGAGGCACAGTTTTCTTCAATTTCAATTAAACCCCATCTCAGAGGGAGGTACTGAGGTATAGAATCATGTCCTATACAAATGCTATTGAATCAATGATACCGTTACAGAGCTTCATTGTGTCCTTATATCAGGATCTTCCCTATTTAGTTGGATTTGTGTACGCCATTTGGGGGTAATCTGTCATCCTACTGCTTTCATTAAGAGCAGGCTCAGGCCAAGACCTCAGGATACATCCCCCCCCCATGTTTTCAGAGTAGGCAGAAGATGGAAAACAGATCTGAAATTCAATCCCAAAGGTAATCCAGCAAGAAGGATGCCAGAGCCAAATAAACCTGGGGGCGCAGAAACATACATATTCTCTTGGGGTTTATTCAGCAACTGAAGCCCACGTCAAGGCCATTCTACAGTTGATTAGTCTACAGTTTAGGTCGTGGTACCCAACTCACTTTTGGAGATGTACAGCTCATTGTCCGGCTGTGGAGAGCTGGATTCTGGTCTTGGAACAGGAACTGGAGGTCTGCTAGCCATTTCCTGTGGAAAAGTATCTTGTTCCACTGAGTAGTATACGTCTTCACCATACCGCTGGTAAACTTCTTCCTCTGAATCTGGCACATCTATGCTACTGCCTACAACAGAGTAGAGCTTGTAAGAAAAACAAGCTGGCCACTTCACTGAACACTGAATCCCTCCAGATGTATTATGTATTCTCGACATATTCTTGCCAAGCTGGCCATTTCACAGGCAAAACCATCCAGTTTTGGAGTGATTTAAAGTGACAAAGCTCGTCAAGACAGGACTTTATGATAAAGTCATTAACATCTAGTAGCATGTAAGTGTTTGCCACTAAGCCAGTACCATCTGATTTGGTGAGGAAACCATAAAGGAAAATCTCATAACTGTTTTTAAGAACTCGAGGAACAGTTAGTTCAATTAATTCCAATTAATTAACATATCATAAGAGTTAACAAATCAGAGCACTGGTTTCCAAAAGCTACTTGTGGTGGTCTACGAAGTACCACAGAGAATTATTCCTTTGTCTGAAATGACTAATTGCCATCAGCTGAAAATATATTTGATCTCAGAACGTGTCTCAGAGGGAGCTAGGTATGCACATCTGTACTTAACAAGACCAGCTATGATTATACCACCTCATCATCTCCGTTCTATTCTCACTTTTAACACGACTGCAAAATCATCAAATGCTGTCATCAAATACCTGGTTTAAAGGCTGGTTTCCCTCTGTTTGCATGTTAGCAAAAAGAATTAAGAGCCCCTGGCCTAACTCCATACTCTGTTACCAAGTCATAAGTGAATACCCTAACCATGGGATTGACTTTCCTTTAGTGATGTTGTAACACCTAGTGGAGTCAAGGCAATGGGACTACCAGAGCACCGGTGTTGGTAGGAAAACAGAACAAGATGTTAAGAGCTCCAGACTTAATCTTGCTCTAAGTCCAGCTGGGTCAGCACAAAAAGTAAGCCTGTATCCCATGGAACCTGGCGAATCAGGAAAAGGCTTGGACAACCGGATCATGCTCAGTGCAGACAGCATGGAGCTAAGGTCTGACTTAGGTCAGAGAAGGCAGAGGGAGCACTGGAGAGGCAGAGCATGGATCAGGTGTAGGAGCCAGCAATCTCTTCCTCTTTCCAGGCTGCTGTTTTCAATGGATGAGCTTTTGAATAAAGCATCTACATTTAAATTCCTCACTAGCTTGTGTTGCTCTACTTTATACTCAGCCTCTGCCCATGAGGGGAGCCTACACCCATGACAGGACACCGGAATTCATTCCCATCACTAAAATAAGGACAAAGGACAGCCATTCCTGAATGGATACCAGCTGTGTGCTTGCACTCACTGGTAGGCAGGGACTGGAACTAGCAATCACTCTTCCTCTTTGTTAAGAAACTAACCGCATTTGTGAAATCACCTCACAAGCTGCTTTTTCTGTTGTACCTCGTTTGTACCCACTAAGGCAAAGCTATCCATGTCAAACTGTGGACTAGCTCCTATGCTTAACAGATCAAGGAGAAATCTCAAGTTCCATTTAATTGCTTTAACTGTGCTGCTGCCATCCCTCTCTCCAAACAGGACTCACCTTCTAAAAGCTTGCGGAGCATTGAATCTTTTGTAGTTAGAGAAACTTCATCTCCAGCAACTGGAGTGTCTGGTTTGGACTGAAGCATCTCTACATCTGAAAAAAAAAAAAATCAGAAAGAGGAACATGTTGATTATGCCCTTAAACATGTGGAACAATGTAATTAATATAATGTAATAAAATTATGTGCTATTTCTGCCTGGACCTTTGGTCTATGGTGAAAATCTAAGAGGAAGCTGGGCAACTGACCAGACATTTGCTACAAAAAAGGCTCCTAGGGTGCTATGTTCAGTCCACTCTGCACAAATCTTTGCTAGCTGCCTGGTGCTTATGCTTGAGGGTGACTAACATTGCTTATGGAGAAGTTCTGACCAGGCTCCCAGCAGGCACTGAGGATTAGCTATTACTGAGAGCGTGTTGGCCAGGTTAAGGTTTTGGCCCCTGCACAGTGCTCCTGAGAGGCCAAATTGAACGGAAACTCGGTGACTTGGCAAAACAAGACATTAATGGCAATCTGCCCATGACACAGAAGACAGCATTTGTTTTGTTTATTGGATAAAAGTCAAAACAGCTGGGTCAGTCAATTAGTTGGACCAGAAGGTGTTTAGACAGTCAAATGATAATTTAGTATTGAGAAAGAAACAGCAAACAATAAAACACTTTGTTAAGTCATTGTTTTGACATGAAGAATTCTGATTTTTTTTAAAAAGGGTCAATCTCATCATAACCCTAAAGCTAACCCTAAACCTAAAATAAAATGCTAGGTAACCATGCTCCTAATGATATTAAAAACAAGAGCGATATAAGTGAATTGTTGAGACTTATTGATATAAGTGAATTGGTGAGGCATACTGTGAAATATCTATTACTATGTAAATAAGATGGTTTGGGTTACATGAAAGAAAAAGAAATATTTCTCTACAAATTTCTTTTTAATATTTTCTGACCTTTCTTATTTTTTTCATGCAAAGCTCAGGAGATTATGAGAAAGGGATAACAATATTCTAGCAAGATTTCGCTTTGGTAGAATGTTGTGGGTTGTTTGTTGGGTGAGGGGTTTTTTTGGTTTTTGGGGTGGGGGTGTTTTTGGTTTTGGTTTGTTGTTTTTTTTAAACAATAATTGTCAAAGGACCCACTGACAGTCATGTGAATGCACCCAACCTAGCTTTAGCCTCACTGGAATACCTCCAGCAGAGCCACAGCAATACTGCGTGTGGACTAACCACACCAGCAGCTTCTCAAGAAGTCCGTGCCAAGCTGCATGCTGCTGAAGCTAATCTGCTCCCCACCAACCTAATATAAAGTTCACTTAAGTATCGCTGCACTGCATGGAGGCACAGATTTGATATTTGAGCATCCTAAAGAATCAGCACTATAGCCTGTGTTTTTCTATGGAGCAATTTTGCCACCTCGCAGTCACCTTGATTATTTTTAACATAGCTTTTAGAAATGAACCTGTAGCAAATACAGACCCAGAGGAAAGCCCCTACTTTATGGATTTGGGGGCAGAGCAGAATGTGAAAGGTGTGCAAAGTTCCCATCATTCTCTGTGGAGGGAACAGTGTCTTCCCAGTTTTTGCTGTGCTCTGCAGGATTACTAAACCAGTGGTGCAACAGGATACTGCAGGGTTTGTTTTCTATCGCATAGTCAATGTAGTTAAATTCAACTAATTATTTCTCCTTAAAAGATGTAATTGCCACCCCACTACCCTCTTGCACACAGGCCTGTCTTGCATACAGATGAGACCTAACATCTCACCCATGTACCAAAACTGAAGTTCTTGACTTCATCAATGACACCTTGCTGCAAAAACAGGCTAGTGAGACAGAAGTGACAAGAAGGTGTGGCACTCAAACTTTGCATAGCACAGGAAAGGTCCCCAGATTTTCCAGAGGCTATTGGGGAAAGTTGTTCTGAAGTGTTAGCAGGAAGAAAAGGGCTAAGTACTTCCTAGATGTCAGAGTTTAGTAGCTAAAAGATATTTATTCAAAGAGTTTCAGTTTCCCTTAGCAGGATTTAAGGCTTCAGAAGGGAGCTCAACCTGTCTGCAAACAGACAGACAGACATACAGAAGACAAGTTATGACCCTTTACAACAACTAAAATATCCATGTGTGGGCACCCTTTAGAAAGTAATAACACCCTTCCTCTTTTAAACATTTGCAAACACTAGACGTCAGGTATTCCTATGCACAAACCAAGCTACCTCTTTACAGAGACAAGTCCTTTATTATGCAAGACAAAGGCTTCAATGTGTTGGCATAAATCACAACTCAGAACTTTATAAGCAGCTATATGTTCATGCACAATTCCCTCAGTTTGCTCAAGGATAACAAGGAGGCTGCTGTTTCTTGCATGAACTAAGGAGAAAAAAAACCAAAACAAAGAGGACAGTGTTGAAAGCTTGGTCTCAAGAAAGTAAAAATGGTGGAGGAGGGAGAGAATAAGCAAGAGAGTAGAATAAGGGCATCACAACTTATTTATACGCTAATAACATCTACTCTTTAGGTGTTGCAGATCTGCAAATTACAGGACAATAGATTTTAGTTAGCTGAAACTCTCTAGGATAAAGGATTAAATCTCTGCATGAAATTCACACTATGGAGGGTCTGAGTGTCCACATACTTCATAGATATGGAAACAGTGCTAAGAGTCCAGACTTCTTTCACCAGCCCTTGACCACTGCCAATGTCTGACTTTGGACTGAGGAAATACAGCCTAACTTTCTTCCCAAGCGAAACAGCATAAAAACACACACATGCACAAACCAGGCAGTTTAATCTCCACACAAATGAAACAGGTTTTCAGCACTTTCAGGAGTCCTTGCTCTCAGAGCCCCTCCTGCACGCAACTGTAGCCTAACTCAAAATACTGTTTTGCAAAAAAATCAACAGGAGGAGCTGGTGAAAGGAATGCAGGAAAAGCAAAGCACTTTATCTGATGCTGTAGCTCATAGTACCAGATTGATACGATGGAGATAACTCTCCCTTTTTGCTATTCAGCTGCTGTTTGTTACAGTGTGTGAGTGACTCAGCTAAATGACATTTACCTGCAACCTGCACCAACCTGGAACATATTCTACAAAACTATATTTGACTTTACAGGTATTTGAAAAGTGTAGTACGAAGGAAGTGCTCTTCTAAGGCGGGAACAACTAGATTAATGATAAGAAATTAAGTAAGGCAATTCAATCTCATTATTAAAGAAGAGCAAACAAAGTAACAGCAGGAGCTAGTAAATTCCCATTGATTTGGTTAGGAGTACTTTACGATCTATGCTGCTCAGGGCATTAAGACCTACCTGGGAAAAAATGCTCCCCTCCAGCAGAAGGGGGGGCAGTGTTCTGCAGATGAACAAAAGCTTTCCCCCCCCCCTTTTTTTTTTTTAATTCCATCATTTATCTCAAAACTTAAAGGGACAACTAGCAACTCAACACAGGTGTGTGCAATTCTCATGCACCATCAGTTTAAGCAAAACTGAACCCTTATACAGCTTCTGCACTTTCTCTGTAAATGTTTCCCCAGGACCAAATGCATTGAAAAATCAGAAGCAGGATGAAGGATACAAGAACTAACAGAACACTACAAAATATTAAAGTATTTGCTACTACATTTAACTCATTACAGTGGCTCCAGTCCTGTGTTACCTTATTCTCATACCAGTTCCTACCAGACAAACTGACCCTGTGGTATCTAACTTTCCTTTGATCAGCCTCTGATGAACTGTGGTGGAAGCACATCTTGATCACAATAAATGGGCATGCTGCCACAGTATGGCTACACTTAAAATAGCCCAGGTATTGTTCTCTACACCACAGCCATAACTGCTCACATAAGGGCTACTCTGACCTGGAGAAAGTACCTCAGTAGAAGTTGTTTATGATTTCCTAGAGAGCTCTTCATCCTCACAAATCAAAATTTTAGGTCAGTACAAAAGCTTGAAGTCTTTATTAGTGATGGCAGTTCTAAACCAGCCAGCACTCCCACTAATTTCAGTGGGGGTTTGCCTGTGTGCTGATATTCTAAATAATATTGAAACAACTTCACTTTGAGAGGCTGATCTAAGTGTTGAGCACTGTGCCAATTTAACCTTACCCGTTACAATGTAGGTAGATTTTAAGCACTGTTCAGACAAGCTGTAAATATTCTCCAGGCAAAGACTAATAGACTAGATAAGAAACAGAGATTTTCAGTAAAAGACTCCTGGCTGCAAGGTAACAGAGATTTGTGCCCAGAAGCAGTACACTAGGAAAACTCCAGGAGAAGCAGGAAACACACTCACATTCCTTGCTGAGATGTTACAGATAAGCCACATACATCATCTCAGAAACGAGGAAAACATTTTAAAATGCAGACTCATTCAGCTCTGCTTTTCAGCAAAGGAATCAGAAGTATTTACTTTAGGGATAGTCTGGGTTTTTACCTTCCTAGTCCTAGCCCTGCAGAGCCTGCAGCACATTTGCACACCAGGTAAACTTTCTGGTGCTGATCGCAGAGACCTCTGCCACCCTGCTGATGTGGCTGTGCTTGCAAAAGCTTCCCCTTAAAACCACTAAGCACAACGTGTCTGCTTATCTCCACCTGAAGGCAGAATAATCCCGGATTTGGTGGCAAAACTACGCTTGCAGCGGCCAAACAGAACTTCACAGGGAAGAGTTTACAGTTTCAGGTACAGAACCAACAAAGTCTTCCGGGCTCCATAATCAATGAAAATGTGTTCTGTAACATCCTTTAATCTAAAAGAGGAGAAAACCAAACCAGGACAGATACAGCCTATAAGCAAAAGTGTTTCAGTGAGAAAGCTTTTCCCCTGAGGCAGCACACTTAAAACTGCAGAAACACTGGAAGTCCTTATGCAGGTACCTAAACTATAATAAGCTAGATTCTCTGCTTATCATGGCAATCATAAAATACATCAGTGAAATGAAGCCAGACCAAATAGGCGAATAAGTAATTGCTTAACATAGGCACTTAACTTGATATTTGCAATTGGCCTCACTGAATATTAATGCAATGGTGAAAAAGTTAAATATCTGCATATTTATCAGAATTAGCTCTATATTTTTAGCAATAAACCAAGTGGATTAGGGTAATGATTTTTCAATTATAATCTTTTCAGTACACCTATTTCTAGATATTCATTTTCTTTTGTTTTCAAGCTGTTGAGGTAGAAGTTCAGCTCATTTTTCTGTTTCCCAGTTGTCAGTAAAATCAGATCTTACACGGCATTGTTTTCCACCCACATCTTTAAGTCAGTGTCCCTACCTCCCTGGATCTCAGGACGGACAAGCAGGACATAGTAGAAAATTTGGTCTCTTCCAAATGCTCATTCACTTGCTCAGGTTTCAGGGAATCCTTAAAGCACTGAGGAAACAGCTCTTGATCTTAACACCGGCAATCAAAGAAAGGTTGAGAGCAATTTTATCAGCTAGCCAACACAGAACTAGAGCATGGTTTCTCTGTGGTGAGATCAGGAAAGCTATAACCAGCCCTTACTGTAAAACTCAACTGAAGCATTACTATGTATGCGAGACCAGCTTAGCCCTCTTGGATGGGGGCTCTGAGCAACCTGATCTAGTTGAAGACATCTCTGCTCTCTGCAGAGGAGTCAGACTAGATGACCTTTAGAGGTCCCTTGCCACCCAAACCATCCTACGATTCTGTGATCCTATGAATATACATACAAAGATCTTCTGGGGGACCAGGAACAAATCCAGCCATGGATTCATAAAGTTCTTCATCGGAGCCAGGATTCAAGGAACATTTCATTAACAGATCAGTGGACAGGTGAGCCATGGACTCATAAACAGACTCATCCTCCTCGCCTTGCATCAGCTCTTCCTTAATGTGGGTCTTCAGCATATCTGCAGTTTCCTGGAGAGGAAGGAGAGCAAGGAAAAAAAGTTAGTGTCTCTAGAATCTGAAGAATCAAAGCAAGCAAAAGATACGTCTTACTCTCCCATTGCTGATGGAAAAAGCCTAAACACAGCCCATTTGCAAAGACTAAGGCTTCTGAAAGGAATTAAATCCCCACTACAGCTGTATAGGCCTAGCCCTCAAGATCTATTTTGTAATAATACATAATCAAGGTGAAACAAGTTGGTGTTGAGATATTCTGAATAGCCATTACAGCTTCTCACCCCCTCAATTTCATGTCCGACCTCAGGTCTGCAAACTCCTAGAACATAAGAAAAGCTCATTCTAAAAATACAAATGCTTGTTAAAGGCTATTTCGAGGCAAGCATAGCTGACCATAAGGGGAAAAGCTTGCCACATGCAGAGCACTTAGAAAAAAAGCGAAATTTTAGCTTTGGTGTAGATTCAGTTTCAGTTTCTTGGTATTAGCAGCAGCACGTAACACCCAGAGTGGGAGTACACAGACCCTTTTCTGTGAGATTAACAGGAAACCTCACAGCAAGCAGCTGTTTCATAGAACACAGGCAACTTTCGATTCGCAGGACAGCAGAACCCTTTCTCACATATTTGTAGCATGGGCTGGGTGGGGAGGGAGGACAGTGCTGACCTCCACCAAACCATTCAAGGGAGCAAAATGTAAAGCTTCCTCCCGGCCTCCTCCCCAAGTTCCAAATGTGTCACAAGCACAGCCATCTTAACCAGCTGCAGTACTACAAGGTATTCTTCCATCCATAACCACCACCTCACAGGCCTTCAATCCACAGGGCATGTGTGTCCAACTTGCCTACACATGCTTCCCTCCGCAGTCAAAATGGGTCAGGCAGGTAGCTCAGAGGATGCTTTAGGGAGGGGCAGAACAACCTTCACCAGAGAGGAAATTAGGTAAGGGCTTTACTGGGATTTTCAGATACCTGTAGTAGTACTGCTACTAAATCCAGAGGGCTTGTAAGTCACTACTTTGCAGTGGACACAGTGGTGCAGACCATTTGTGTGCGGACAGCTTGATGGTCAATAAGCAGGACCTACTCACAACAGCTCTGTCATTGTGCTGGTGGAGAGGAGGACATGGGAGGACCACAGTACTGCAATAAGAGGCTGGAAGGACTTCGTAAACATCTCTCACCCCAATGCAAAGACTTTAACCCTCCAATTTACAGTTTTCTGCAGCCTTCCTGCTCTCAGAACAGGGAATGACCTTTTCTTAGCTCTAATGTGTAACCCTACATTCGTGCTGATGTCAAGAAGCAAGCCCCAAGTCTAAGAACTACCCATGCCTCCTAAATAGGGCTTAAACACTACTGTAATTGGCTGGCAGAACCACTCTAAGGCTGGCAGATCTATCACCCACCATCCAGACAACTGTTAGGCACAATTACGGACAACTTTTCAACTGAAAGCAAAGGCAAATAAAATCTGCTCAAGAATTCAAATGATCTGAATCAAAGAGCTGTTTGTTATTTTGAAGCATACAAGCTGAAAACAACTGAAATGGAAAAGAAAGGATAAACCCCATGCACACCCAAGGACTCCACAGAAGTAACCGCCTGGTGCAGCTGCAGTCAGATCCATGTCACAATCTGGAAAAGTGAGTGCTGTTTTCTGGGGATGGGGTTAGCTCAGAGAGAAATGAATTGTGAATTGGGCTCCCAGAGAGAACAAGTAGGGAACGGACGTCTATCCTAATGCAGGAAGAAACAAATTTCAAGTGGAGCAGGCAGACTACACAGATGAGCTGCGAATGCGCTAATAAGCAATCCAGTCAGAGAGCACATCAGACTACATCTCCCCAAACATATTCTATTCCTGTATTACTCCCTAAAGTAAGTAGGATGAAGGGACTGCAGTTTTGCCAAGATCAGCGGTTAGAAGAGTACACCAGGCATCAACCACATCCTTGCAGAAACTTCATTAGCTAGATGGATAATGAAACCCAGCAAACCAGTCTCTGCTTTCATCTTATTTGCTCTGTGCAAGAGCCCCAAGAACTTACCCAGCTCAAGAGATGCACCCAACCCTCCAGCCTGGAAGCTTTCAGTGTGGCTGGATGTCTGTCTTCTACACCCTACACACTGCGCCCTTTACTCCCCCATCACTTCTGCTCCCACAACACTAAGTGCCACTTAGTCCAGCTTGGTGCCACTGCCCACACCTGCTGTGGGACAATGTAGGAGGACTGCTGCTCCCTCTTACCACATATTCATCAATGAATTGGCGAAGGTCCTTAAAGCCATGTTTTTCTGCTATGGTGTTTGGATAATGGCCATATTTGTTGGCTACACTGTAGGCCTGCAGTGCTCCAGGGCATGTAAGCAGTAAGGCGGTGAGGTTCTTCAGCCCGTATCTTGCAGAAAAGTGAAGCAGCGTTGGCAATTCCTCATCCCTCTGATCTGTGAGAGCAGAAGCCTATTAGAACCTGAGTTTCTCTCTACCAGCAACAGAGCCAGTAGGCAAGAAGCAAAATTCCTAGCAAACACACAGACCAAAGCAGGTGTGAAAGCCCTGAAAAGTACATATACTGTTTTAAAACGCAGCTAACTGCACAAATTAACTGAAGTATCTATTGCATCTCCAGACTTGAGTCCTATAACCTTTAGTGGGGAATCTGGCACTGTAATACCTTAATGTATGTAGGATCATAGGTTTGCAAGGACCTCTTAGATCATCATTCCAGTATGATCCAGATGCTGCAAGGCAACCATGTCATGGTGCCACACAAATCCAGCTCTTGAGTCCCCACTCTGCACCTTAAGAGTCATGGGGTTGGGGGAAAAGGACTGCGCTGGGGAGAAATACCACATGGAACTGGGAGAAGGACAAGGGAGAAAATATGGGAGACATTTTGGGGAGCATCACCTTTTCACCTTGGCTGCGTTTGACACTGCCTACATAGCTGCATCTGTCACAGTGCAAGGAAGCGAGATCAATGCATATAATAAAAAAAAAAGGTCACCCAACCCAGATGGCAATCCCCCTTTTACAAGCTTCATCAGAAATTTAGCTTCCTGGCTGAAATTCAAGATTTTTGAGACAGCCTGTGCAGGTACCACACACTTTGGTGTTAAGATGCTCCAAGTCAGAACAACTGATACAGATGAAGTTTAAAATGAAAACAAAAATCTTTTAACTTACTCGTTGTCATATCTTCTTCTTCCAGCTGGTTGATTCCAAACAGGTGCAAGCCACTGGCTGGAATGTTCTTCTTCAGTGACTCAGTCAATAGTTTGTCCAGTGCTTCTATGCTGTATGGCACGATTTTAAAGGCCTACGTATAAATGGAAAGTCATTTTGCTTGGGGGATTCTGGAGATTCAGTTCAGGTGAGATTTATAAGGTGTTTCTTTATTTAGCATGTATCAGAAAATAGTAGGCATAAACACTGAGGGTAGCAATGTTCAGGTCAAGCAAAGAACATGAATAGAAACATCACCAGTAGGTTGAAGGAGGTGATTCTCCTACTCTGCCCTGCTGAGACCCCACCTGGAACACTGCATCCAGCTCTAGGGCCCCCAACATAAGAAGGACATGGACCTGTTGGAGTGACCCAGAGGAGGGCCACAAAGATGATCAGAGAGCTGGAGCACCTCTGCTGTGAGGACAGGCTGAGACAGATGGGGTTGTTCAGCCTGGAGAACAAAAGGCTCTAGGGAGACCTTATAGCAGCCTTCTAGTATCTAAAGGGGGCCTACAGGAGAGATGCAGATGATAAACTACTGTTTATCAGGGAGTGTACTGATAGGACTAGGGGTAACTGAAAGAGGATAGATTTAGATTAGATATTAGGATATTCACTCATTAGACATAGGATGAAATTCTTTACTGTCAGGGTGGTGAGACACCGAAACAGGTTGTCCAGGGAAGTTATGGAGGCCCCATCCCTGGAGGTGGCTCTAGGCCAGGTCGGATGGGGCTTTGAGTCACCTGGTCTAATGGAAGATGTCCCTGCCCATGGCAAGAGGGTGGGAACTAGATCATCTTTAAGGTCCCTTACAACCTAAACCATTCTATGATTCTGTGCATAAACAAATCGGTTTATGTTACTCTACTGCATTCAGCTACTATGAATCTTTGCTACCTTCTCACATCTTTTCCATGAACACTTAGGTGTAAATTTCCAAACAATTTATTTTTTTATGGTACTTTTTGTTATATCAAGCTCTGTCATTCCAATCTTTTCAAGTCTAAATGTGCGTGTTGATTGACTGCATTTTTTTTGTTAGTTGGATAGCCTGAAGCACCTTAGCCAGCTATTTGCTCCAGAGACAGAAAAGCACCCATACTTTTGTTAACGTTAGGTTAAAATCCCTAAATAACCCTGCATTTCTTCATTTCAGAAGAGCTACTTCATGTCAAGCGCTTTTGCTTATGTCCACTTGTCTAGCCTTTAGTTTCCAAAGCAGCTGTTTGCTAGTGTCATTACCTGGCACATGAATTGTACTGGGTTGGCTGCATTAGCCAACAGACTGCTGATTTCCTCCATGTCGGTATGATAGGTGACACTTGTTTCTCCCACCATGAGGTCCCCTGAGTATATCTGCAGAGGCACTGTCCCAGAGGTTAAATCTTTGAAAAGAAGAAAAAAATCACCGTTAAGAGAAAATAATGGGAACGAGTCTGCATCAAATACCCTGAGGATAGGAGGAGACTGGAGATACTGCCAGATGGATACCAAAACAGATTCTCCTATATTGAATTCATGATAAAAAGGAGATGATGTTGGTCTGAACACTAGGTAGGAAAAAGTACTTTGGAACTGCCTTCTTCATAGCCATGTCAATGCACATAACCTGTGACCTACTAAGTCCTCTGCTAATACTAGTCTGGATCACCGATGTTAACAATAAACCACTCAAACTAGAAAGCCTCACATCTCTCCACCCCTGGCTTTCTCTGGAGCAGTCTCTAAACCATGCCATAAAATATGAGAGCTGGGGAATAAGGGGAGGGAAAAGAGAAAAGTCACTGGGGATTCTGCAGCCTCTGTCAGCCTCACTAGTCTCTGAACCAAATCAACTTAAAAGAATTTTAGCTTTACAACTTTACCCATGGACAGGATTTATCTCCTACATGTACCTTGGGAGCTTCTTGATGTTTTGTCCAGTGTGAATTCATAGATCTGAACTTTCTCTTTGGAACACAAATATTTTGAGTCCCACTGAAATTAATCTTTCCCTGTATATATGCTTGGCTGTTAACAACTCAGGAAATGATGAAATAGTTAGAGTCACATGCGAAAGGAATTAAAAATATACTTCTCTTACTGTTAGAAACTGCAACTGCAGAGCTTAGATAGTTGTACACTCCATCAACGTGAAGGTCATTTTTATAATTCAAAGTGCAAGTTAGTTTCCAGGTCCATGTTTAAATTACAAGTCTTGATCTAACAGAGATTAAGTCGAACATTTTTATGTGGGTGAGGTCACCTTCTTTAAATCAATCCACCTCACTGACTTCACAGGTGTTGCTATAAATGACTATTAGTCTCTATTCTCAGAGCTGGCACAAAGACTCTTCAGGAGGACAGACCACAGCAGTTAAATAAGATCACGCTGGGAAACTACTATCAGTCTGTAAAGCTCCAAAATCTTGCCCCTAAAGTTTGGTGAACCTAAAGTTTAGACAACCTAAAGTTTTGTAAATGTAAATATCTAGAGTGAGAGAACATAACTAAATTAAAAGGCAGGCCAGGATAAATAGTTTCCGCTCCGATCACAGAGAGATCATCACACATTAAGCACATGTTGTTATAGTCATGAAATTATTTACTGGCACTTACCTTCTCTTGCAGCCCTGCCAATGCTAATGTGGTGGTGGTTAAGTTCAAAGTGCTTTACAAGCTGCATTCTGCTCTCAGAACTCCCAGTAAGGTCTTGCCATCCTGCAACCCTGCCGCTGCTGAGGGGAAAACAGAGCCCCCAGGCAGCAGTCTATCTCAGTTCCTCATCACAGAAGTATAACAGACGAGAATGCAAGTTCAAGATTTCCTGGCCTCAAGTTTTCCTACATAACAACCTTTACCCTTATCCCTCTGGCACTTTTCAAGACAGGAAGGTTGAGACAGAGAGTTAGCAATAGCGGGAGAGGTGGGGGGGTGGAATCTAAGCCCAGCTTACTTGGAGCCTCCACAGAGATTGTGTACTCATTCTCCATCTCAGCCAGCACACGCACAGACGATGCATTCTCTGGAGAGAATTCAACTTCAGTTTTCACTGCACCATCTAGTTTACACTTCATGATAATATAAACCGTTGTCTGCACCTAAGAGAAAAGGTGTTACAACATGCAGGTTCACAACCTAAGAACAGTTTGTTAAGCCCCTTCTCAAGGGATTTTATTGTCATTGCAACTAACACATAAATTATCATCTGTCATTTTCATGGTCCTGAATAGTTTTCAGGAGCATCTTCCAGTCACAGAGTAATTAGGTAGGTGGCTTCTGTTAAAGCTTGCACCAGCATAGATACATGCATGTAAGTTGATAAAACTCCAGATTTATCAGCTAGATTTATAAACTGATTAAAGCTAGATTTATAGAATTATTTAGTTTTAATTCTATCAGTCTTTTCCCTCAAGCAGTACAGCCCCATTCTAAACAGAAACAAAGGAAGAAACTCAGACTTTTTCCATCTGAGGGGATGCTATACTAAGAAATGCTGTTTTTCCAGACAGGAAGCCATGATCCAAGCTCTTCAAGGTCACTTGCAGGACGTGCATCCAAATTGTCATATTAGACTGCATCCAGGCTGTGGAGTTAATTGGTTCAATACAATCATGTGCTCCCCACTTGCCACCCCTAAAACTCACCAGAATGGAAGTCAAGAGTGTGAACCTGCCACACAGCACGCAAGACAAGCAGCTATGTTAATGAGAGTATCTGTCAACAAGCGACATTGCAGCCTAGCCAACACTGGGCACTGCATGTTACCAAGCTATTTCTGGGCCTAGGGAATTGAGCTTACAAAACGGAGACACTGAGGACAGTGGGTTGAGAGGGAAGGTGACAGAAAAGGCATTAGGGACTTATTTCCAGGCCTGTGAAGCTGTCCATTACAGAGCAGCATAATGGGTTGCACCATCCCACAGTACGAACGTAGCCCAAGGAGTGGACATACAGTACCCCACACTGTATGCGGTCAGGCTGCACCACCAGATGGTCCCCAGTGATCTTGGACAATCCATGTTCTTCAGTCATGTTAAGTCTGTGGGAGTAAACTGGGTTCTTCTCGTCTTCTGTTTCTGTATCAGTCACAGAGTCGCAGCCTGAGTCTAAATTAAAGCATACAGAGTCCTGTTACATCATTCCCCTTTGGTGAAAATGCAAATCATACACATCCATCCTGAAAAACACCCAGGGCGGTGGTGGGGTGGAACTTGCTATTCTTCTCAAAGTAATGCTCAGAAAAGGGGATCTAGTTGAAGAAAGGGAAACTACTGAGCTTCCTCTTTATGTCCCTTAAGGGGATTGCTGTGGAAAATTCACAAAGACACAAAAGCGCTGGAGTAGCACTGAACATGCTTACGAAACAAAAAACAATGCCACTCCTTGCTGAGATGGATAGTCCCTTCTCACGTTAGCTAGGAAAATTGGTATGTCAATGTCTAATATAAGAATGATTGGCAACTGGACTCATCTGACTTCAACTGTGCGCTGAGTATATTGTAGGCTGGGCAGCAGCCTTTAGTCTTCCTCTCCCAAAGTAAATGAAGAAAACCAACTTTTCCTTCATCTCAGCAGTATCTTTAGTTGCTCACCCCAACACCCAAGTTCATTATTGTGTCGACAAAATACAACATGTGGCAGTAGTCTGAAGGGAGCCTGTTCCTCAAGGAAGAACTGTAAGCTCGTGTATCTATACAAGAGTAAAATGGAAACATACCAGAGCCTTTACATGGAACAGTAACAGTGCTCTACACAAACAGACCCAAGAGTAGAAGTAAACACATGCAACCCTACAATCAGTGTGTACAAAACAACATTCTCATTCCTGTTTCCCAGTAACAGCATGGATATTGATGGAAGAGCAAACAAACTGAACTGATATCAATGGCTGCAAAAAAACCCTAGGAAGAATTAAGATACAGTTCTCCTACCCCTGCCAGGAAATACTTTTCCAAACCAGATAACGGGAACAACAGACGATTTTGTATCAACTTAGTTGAAAGCGCCTATCTTTTTCTGCATCTTGATTCACCCCCTTTTTCCCCTGTCTCCAAAAACATGGGGTGAAAGTCACTGACATTCCCTTGTCAGAAGACTATCATGAATTCTTAAAACTCTATTTCCCATGGCCAAAATTCTCCAAACCTTGGAAAACTGTGGGGCAGTCAAGGATTAAAGACAACATTTTGGAAGTTATTTGTTTTTTACTACTTACTGTAAAAAAAAAATAATCTGTAAAAAGCAGTACAAATTATTTACTAGACAAAATCTGAGATTTGGACTGACAGAATTTTTATATTAGTAAAAAATGTTCTACTTAAGAGGCTAAGTCCTGATGAGAATAACCTAAGCAACTAACCACACTAACCTGTGGCATCTATACAGTGAAGCAGCCAACAATCCAGGTTTTACTCAGAATCCCTCGATCTCTGGGTACATCAGTTTCCACAACTCAAGAGAGCCAAAGTTATTAAAGCAGCCTTCTATTAGGAGTTCATGTCCTGCTAGTTTCAGTGAAGCTAGAAGTCAGTCAGGAATTTAAATCTAGACTTCTTAATTATTATTATTACCAAAGACTCAAACTTAGGATATTTAAAATTCTTTGTCATGCATATTTTATTTTTTTTAATATATTTTCTATACATTTAAATGGGATTTTATGAATTATACAAATGCAACTGCTTTCAGGAGACAGGTTTTGAGCCCCAAAATTTTAGCAAATCAATCAGCTGAAATTTTCGTCACAAATAGTGGTGGCACATATGCTTAAGTATCTGAATCATTCCACATGGCAAGTAAGCCTACTCACAAGAGTACAAGTAGATTGCAGCTTTAATGTTTGCTGTACTAAGAGTAGAGCCAAAGATCTGCATCTCTGTAAAGTTCAAGTAAGACATCACCACCAACATCGACATTTCTGAAACAAATCTAGAACAGTACATGTAATTTAGCAAATAGATTTTAATACTGCACCAACAGAAATCAGTAGCTTTGACTAAGAACCTACATTGACACACGGCTACGTACTGAAGGTGGTCTTCTGGATTTTCAGACAGTAGTACTAAGTATTACAGAAAATGGACTGAGGTTTTAAATTCCTTAACTCAATATTTTAATTGATACTGTTCATGTCATCAGTGACAAGAGCCAGACCCTACTTTTGGGAACCCTTCTCTTAGGGAAAGGTGGACTACTCCCACCTGGGAGTGCCAGGCTGCCCAGGGGAAAATAAAGCACTGGTCTCACATCCTTCCCTTACACGACAGCTCTCACATCAGGCGTTTGGCATATGCAGAGCAAGACACCATGTCATTTGGGGAGGAGGAGAAGAGGCAACTCTTACTAGACTAGTGTCTCCATAATCTCTGTTGGTTATTTCCAGTATGACTAAACCAGAAAGACTACGCTCACCACAGATAAGAGAGCGCCAATGATGACCAAATTACAGCAAAGCATTAATGTCCCTGCAACATATGCACATACGCACTTGCCAACACCCTGACACTAAGGGCATCATCCATCCCCACCCCAATATGGAACCATGAGTGCAGTAACTTGTACCTCGCTTGCCCAACATATGGTCCATTTCAGAGGAAAATGAAACCTAAAACTGTGGACTCAGCTACAACATCTACAGTAAGCAAGGATAAGAGGGGAGAGAAAGGAGCGAACAAGCTCCCCAGTCTCTCTGCCTTACTGGTGTTATTTGATAGTATAAACAAATTAGCAGATAAAGAATAACTTGAGCTTTTAAGAATTTCTGGCATTGCCTGATTCTGTCTTGCACTTCCGCATTCTTGTAACAGGGTTGACTGCCTGGAGGTCATACGTAAGAACAGAACCGTTGGGTAATATGGGAAGAAGCAAGCAATGTTAATCAGTAATCAGATTAACAGCTGACGAACAGGCACTTGGAGTTTCGGGTATGAATTATTCATCTGGTTTTTCATTCAGAAAATTCTGAAATTGCAAATTACCAACTTCCTACATAAGCAGTGAAGTGATGCTATGGTCACTTTGTAAATTACAGTCACGTGCTACTGACTTGTGAACATGCAAGCATTGGAAGAGGAAGCCAACCCCTTAAATTTGATAATATCCATCCTCTAAAGATTAGGTTAGACTAGGATTCCCACTCACTAAGATAACTGAGTAATCACAACCCATTTGCATATACAAATTCAGTAATTATATCATTGTAATGAGACCCAGGCTAGAGAGGCCATCACTGAAGACATCAGCAGAGCCATTAGAAAGTTAAGTAAATACCTGAATTGAGCTTCTCCATGAGCAGCTGCCGTAGGTCAACAGCTCGTGATTATAAACAGCTCTACCCTTGACTGGAGGGTTTTTCTGTTCCCCTTTAAATGAAGGCTACCTCAGGCCACGCTAGATAGTCTGTGAAATACTTGTGAGAATGGCAGTGAGGGGAGGAGATGCGGTCCAAGAAACCCAACCACATTTCCCCTTGAAGAATGTGGCCCAGCCCCCCCCACCCCTCCAGGAAGCATCAGTAGCTGCGCTACTGAGAGCAGTCCTGTGCCAGCCCCTTCTCGTCTGGCCTGCCAGGCTCCCCACACAGCTGCCCTGCAGAAATTCCCTGGGAAAAGCCCAGGGAAAACGCAGGCATGGCCACATGCTTCATGAGCCATTCAGCAGCTTTAGAAACTAACATGAAACAACCTTTTATTTGGACCTGTTGCTGTACAGCACACGCAGCTCACTTTGTCATCCATTTCCTCCTGGCTAAGCTGGCAGGCTATCGGCATGGAGCTGACAGCTGTGGTTTCTCAGAAGTCAGCCCTTTACACCACAGGACATGCAAAAGCTCGGAAGGAGTCAGCAGCCTGTCCAGACCACCCTGTCATCCAGGTATCAATGCAAATGGCACAACTGGACAACAGCTTGTCCCTACAGGTCCTGCATGGGCAGACTACACCCTCACCAGCACCTGTGAACTCTTCCTACTCCGTCCATTCACCAGCCAAGACAACTAGCCTTCACAAGGCCTCAAGACCGTCTCACCTAAGTACACCCAGAGCAAGAGGGAAGGCCCTCAAAGACAGCTCCTGCTATCACCTGAAGCTTGGCAAGGTGATCCTGCTATCACCTGAACCTTATCAACTGGCAAGCCTCCTTTTTCCAAGGACATTAAGTCTACCAGAGCAACTCCAGCTACATTTGTGAGAAGCAGGCAGAGTACTGTCAAAGCAGACAGGGGATTATCTTTCATCATCCTATCCTCAGAGCACCTCCTTTACTAAGGAGATACATGGTCAGCAGCGAAACATCTTGTGATAACCTCCTCAAAGCCAGGTTATACTGTAGCAACACTTCCCCTTTCAACAGAGTGGAGGGAAGCACGCAGAAAAACAGCAAGTAAGAAGAAAAACCACAGCAATATTTAAGACTTTGTAAAACTGTCCATACAGAACAAATAAAGTATGGGACATCTCCCACTTCTTTCCAAATGCCTCACCCCAAGCAGCTCATCTACAAGCGTAGCACCTAAAAACAGATCATAGAATGGTTGGAAGGGACCTTAAAGATGATCTAGTTCCAACCCTCTTGCCATGGTCAGGGACATCTTCCACTAGACCAGGTTGCTCAAAGCCCCATCCAGCCTGGCCTTGAACACTTCCAGGGATGGGGAAGCCACAGCTTCCCTTAGTTACCTCCTCCAGTATCTCACCACCATTACAGTAAAGAATTTCATCCTAGTATCTTATCTAAATCTACCCTCTTTCCGTTTAAAACCATTCTCTCTCATGCTGTCACTACACTCCCTGATAAACAGTCCCTCCCCATCTTTCCTGTAGGTCCCCTTGAAGTACTAGAAGGCTGCTATAAGGTCTCCCTAGAGCCTTCTCTTCTCCAGGCTGAACAACCCCAGCTCTCTCAGCCTGTCCTCATAGCAGAGGTGCTCCAGTCCCCTGATCATCTTTGTGGCCCTCCTCTGGACCTGCTCCAACAGGTCCATTTTCAGTTCTACAAACAAAATGGTCAGGTTTCATTTGTCCTGTAAAGTTGGAAGTTACAATAAACTACTCCTCACCTTCCATCAAGGAAACACACCCTGTTTTACCATGCCAAATTTTCCTTGAGCCACAGTGCACACACACACTTATGTATCTCTTAGGGAAGCTGTATCCTTATGAAGAACACAACTGGGTTATTAAAAGACCTGTTGACAGAATCAGTGTTTCAGCAAATTGTGAGAAGCCAAAAGGTACAGTTTTTATCCTTGTAACTACTAATACAATGTGTATCCTTAATACTCAAAATCATGCCTGAATCCAGAGTTTCTTTATAAAGCACATCTCACCCCAACTTCAAGGAACGTGTTTCCATTGTTATATTACAGAAGTACAGACATGTAACTGAAAGGGGAAAAATGTCTTTGGCACAGAGTGCAAGAGGTTTTCATGATCTTCATGAAAATTTAACCCAAGTGAATGAATCTGTTCACTTTTCTTGGTTTGGTGTTCCCAAATGCTGCTTCCAAGTTATTTTTTAATTTCATCTTTGAAACAAAAAGGATTTAGAGAAAGTTGAGTCAACAGAAGTTGTTGACAACGCCATGGGCAACTCCATGTCACTCTTGTAAATACTGGAAGGTAGGGATGAGACAGTGCCAATAAATACCATACTTGGGTTGCAGGAACAGGAAACTCAGCACATAGTTCTGAGAACAGCGAGGTTAAGAAAGGAAAGTCTGAAAAGCCACAAGAGTGGAGAGGACACAGAATAGAAAGCAAGAAGAAAAAATATGAAAAAATATCAGACACTAGAAAAGAGTGGTAAAATAAAAACCTCAAGCAGATGAGGAATTGGCAGAGAACAGGAAGGTAACCCACAGGATCAAAGGTACCTTCTGTGGGAATATTCCACTGTAGGGACAAATGTCACCAGTAGCTTCCAGTTGGCTACTTGGGCTGGGCTCAGGTTATAATTATTCCTGGCACTCACTATTATGTCAGATGAAAAGTGTGGCTGAGGGAAGCAAAGTCAGCTGCAAAGCAACTGTGACCAGACTGATGCATAACCATCACACCTCACATGACACTTCCTGATGTGCAGAAGCACAGGTAGGAATCCCAGATGGGAAGTCCTTCCTGCATTATGGATTGAATGGAAATTGGATGGATGGAAATGGAAATTGGATTAAAATGCCAATGGAATTCTTGTCATGGATACAGTGCCACACAGGTAACAGCTGGGAAACTACCTATCACACACATCATCTACCCCAGCAGCACTCCTCAGCCTCCTTTGCCTTGACTACGGATGACTACTGGACGGGCTCTTACAGTTCAGTTTAGGATCACTGGTCTGCAGCCCTCTCTTCCTCAGTAGCTCAGGAAAGCACAATCTTGGCCTATAATGCTGCAGGCTGCATAAAGGCACCATCCACAAAGATGTAAGCACAGGGAAGTTTCACAGAAGCTCAGCAATTTCCCCAGGATGACAAGACAACACTCAGTAATCCTACCACAGATCAAAGAGGAAATTGCAATTTATAACCTCCTGCAAAACTTTTCCAAACTTACATCTCTTGTTCATTGACTAGCAGCCCTGAGCTGAGAGTGGGACCTTTAGAGTAAAGAACTGGCTCCACCTGAGATAACAGTGACTTTACAGCTGCAACATGCAAGACCTCAGGGAATGCACACAATCTGAATCCAGCATGGGTTTTCCTCCAATCCCAATGACAGACAGGTGTTCCCCAAATACACACCCCTCAAAATACTGGTTTGAGTTTATGCCAAATTCTGCTCTTAGCAACCTCATCAGATGACACTGCACAATCCTGGAGAGAAATGTCTTCTTCCATTACCTAATAAAGCACACGAGTACCAACAGTGCCCCTACAGTACTGTTACTTGTCCAGAAAAGACTTTGTTTCAGCTCAGACTCACAATTCACTCCAGAGAGTTACCCTGGCTTAGTGAGTTTGCCGAGCTGGGAAAAAAAAAAAAAAAAAAAAATCTATGCATTTGTCTGGGGGCAGACATTCACAACAGAAAGAGCTACACCAGTTTAAAATACAACTGCACCCATCACAGCCCTCTTTCCCCTTCCTGTTTCCCCTTCTTGTCTTCATTTTCACCAGAGGCTATGGCCCATGCAGCAGAATCAGTGGAAAAGAGTACGTGTTTGGCTGCGTCAGCAAGACACAGGACCAGGATCTCTGCTTCAGCAGCTGACAGCGGGGGTGTAAGCCTTGCTGCCAGTCCCTGAACTTCAGGATGAGGAGGAACATTTATATGTATTACGGTTCAGAAACTGCAAGCCAACTCATCATAATTCTTTGAGCTCGCGGTTAGCCTGAGGGTCTCACAGGCCTACTGGTCAACTTGTGACAGGGTTAAGTGTATAAACCTAAAGAACTAGCTGGGGTGCACAGGAACAGGACAGAGACGGGAAAGAGCTTCTGAGAAAGTTACAGGGTTCTGGCCACCCAGACAACAGACACTGTGTACATGACCAGAATCTCAAGAAAGAGGGGCTGGAGTAGTTGACTTCAATCACCTGTGCCAGGAGACAGCACATACTGTAAAAGTGTATGAATGGCTGATGATTTTTGAGGGTGTCAAGAATCACATTACATTCATCATCGATTCAAGTATTCCTGAGCGATCACATGCAAGAAACATGAACATCCAACTTGCTGCTTAATTATCTCTCATCTTGCAGTATCTCCATGCTTCAATTTAAGCACAATGCATAACACTTGCATGACAGTAAAGACTGTCTACATAAAAGCCCACAAAGGTGGAATTCCAACTAAGAGAGCTGGGTAGCTGCTTTGGAAACATCCCACCATGAGACCACTGTTTGACTGAAGGTGTGGTTCTACAAGTGGCTTCAGTAGATCTAAGACCACATCACTACTGAAAGGGTAGTCCTGCCCTCCCTCTCCTTCAAGTAAGTCTCTCTTGGCATACCACCCTCGCAGTTCAATGCCACACAAGATCATCCAGCCACATGAAAGGTGGAGAATGAGGCAGACCACTCTCTTTTGCAGCAGTCCATGCTAAGGTCAGCCTATGTCACTAATGAAACTTCCACTGTTATTCTCAAGTCACTTTTGAACAACGCATTGAAAGTTTTCTGTGGTAATTGCAAACAGCCATGAAAATCCTACAAAATGCAAACCTAGAAACAAAACAACTGTCCAAGTGGACAACAAAGTTCTTTGAAACAATGTGAAATCTGCCTCACACATCTCTTCAGACTTGCTCTGTAAAGCATCTTTGGTTTGGCCACACACTTCTGCAAATATTTTACAGAAATGACTTTAGCATTTCTTTTAAGCAGGTGTTTTAAAGTCTTGCAGCTCACATTGGCAGACACTTAGAATTAGGCTTAGTCACTACGTTAAAGCAATCTGTGGGGAGATTATCAGAACTATAAGCTACACAGAAATATGGCTAGTATTTGCAGTGTGCATGAAGTCTATTATAGCCTGATGGTTCCCAGCCACACCGGTTTCTGTACTTTACTAGTTCCGGGCTATCACTTCATTGTCTCCATCTAGAAAGCTAGTATGCACCTATGCTAGCACTGCTTGAATCTCACACTGCCAAGAAAGACAAGCTGTGAAGTATTGCTTTTAATGCGCATAAACTGGGACTTTATGAAGCACCTTGATGACAAACAATGCATCCACCCTGCAGGTGGGTGCAGCTATTTCAACTGCTTGGATTCGTTTGCTACAGATGGACAAGGACAGTTACGCGTTTCTGTCAGTATCACATGGGGGCTTAGTTAAGGTTTCTCTGATTGCTTTACCCAGCTCTCTGAAGTCTCTGCAGTTTCAGCATCAGTCATTTATAACCATACTAGCATCTGCAAGGAAGGGCATGCTACCAGTGTGTTCTCTCAACCTTAACTCCTGTGCAAGAGCGTCACAGTTTCCTCTCCTTGACTGGCAGTGAGAACCAGCCAGGCTGCAGAACTCCCATATAATGAAGCAGACTCATTGCACCCAGAGGGCTGACTAATACCTCACTCGTTCCTCCTCAAAGAGCAGGGTCAAAGAAGCATATCTTCTATTTCAACACAATCTAACAGAGAAAAATACAGTTTTAAGAATTCATTTCATTTTGCCCCTTCAAAGAGTGGGGGGAAAAAAAAAAGGAGCAAGGGAGGACTGCAGTACAGCGGATAATCATGCCACCTCCTGTCTTCAAGACCACTCCAATAAGCTGGTAAAAATAAAAGCAGGATGTAATTCTCTGAGATAGGACTGCTCAGAACATTTTCCTCCACAAAGCACTGAGAGCCAGAAGTAAACACCAAATGGTACCCAGCTTCACATTTCTCTGTGCTTTTAGGTCTGTGCACCAATTCCTGTCCCTTCCTACCTCCAGCTTGCTTCCTTTACTGTACTTCTGATATCCAAACAGACTCTGAAGATGCAAACAGAGATCACAAACTTGTCACAGACATTCACATCCAAGCTGCCATTTCTACAATGTCCTAAGGGCCAAAATGGATCTTACAGGGAATGGCAATTGCATACATAGGACCGGAAACTCTTCAGGAATATTGTGAGGACATGGGACTACAGTGTGAGGGCTTGACGAGATCAGCTGGTGAGGAAAATACAATGCTAGGATCTCATCTAGGATCCCATAGAGACAAGTAAAGAGACTCCAGCGGGGCTAGAGGAACATCATAGTAAGTTAGAGCTGCATGAACTAGGTCTGCTCACAAGCTGGAGAGTCAGAGGTATGGTATTAGCTCTCTAGCAATATAACAGGTCCCAATGCACCATTTTCTCTGAGGCCAAAGATTAAACAGATAGTTTCTCTGAGGCATTGATCTGACATAGCTTCACAGTCTTTCTCCAAGAAGATGAGTAAGGATGCCAAATGAACCCACAGAACTTTTTTTTTTTTTTCTTTATTTCCAGGATTTATCCTTTAAGGGGATGGCACAACTTTCCTATAAAGTACTTGGCCATATTATGCCTCTTCCTAGCAGGATTACTTTCTGCATCCAGTGTTCCTCAATGGCCATACTTTAGGAAATTTAACAAGCAGCACAGGGAAGAGCTGCTAGAGCATTCAGGTCTTGCTCTGCCTCCACATGCAACAGCAAGCTCTACAGGCACTGGAAATCACACTACAGCACTCCCTCTTGTAGGAGCACATTCCCATACAGGACAGAACAGACCTGTGGGGAGGGAGGTTGCAGTTCCCAGTTTATAGCATCCCCTCCACTACTGCCTCACCCACACATCTCGGTGTTAGGCTGACAGAGTAGTCTTGGCTGAAGCGCTACTTGCCAGAAACAGACGCAGCACAACAGCAGCTGCTGCTGTCAGAGTAATAGTTCCCAATGCCACTGTACAGCACAAAGCACCCACACCTCAATGAACTATTGTAGTACACACCTGAGATACGATCACCACTGTCCTACGCTAAAGTGTGCAGCTCCATGTTACGGTTTAAGAAACTCACAATTTACTGTCGTTTAGACAATTACCTTCTCACCTGATGACCCCTCCCCACCCAGAAAGAGGAATCGGGGGGAAAAAACAAGGAAACCCAGGGGTTGAAATATAAACAGATTTAATAGAATAAGGCCAGATAATTAACATTAATAAAGCTAAAGAACCAACATTGATCCCAACACCTATATAAAATATATAAGGATTATACTCAGCCAATTCTAACAGTAGGAAGCTGTGCACTCCCAGCACTGGACAGCTGGACACTGCGAGTGCTTCACTTTAGGAGCAAGGGAAGGAAGGCCTCAGTGGTCCAGCACCTGGGCAAGAAGTTCTCTGGATGGCCATCATCAAGGAAGAGAGAGCACTTTGCAGCAAACTTCCTAATTTATATTGAATGTGACGTTCATGGTATGAAATAATCCTGTTGGCCAGCTTGGGTCAAGTGCCCAGGTCTCGCTCCTTGTCATCCCTGCAGCTGGCGAGCTTGAAAACACTGAAACCTCAAAATCCACACACCATAGCTGGCTATAAAGTAAATATTTTCACAAATTCAGACACCAGCCTTCTAAAAGTGCAGTTTTCCTAAGGATTAGAAGAGAAATTAGTCCTTGTCGCTCAAACCAGGACACTCTGTTACCGTCTGGTGGCTTTTGTGGTTTCTAGTGAAAAGTTGCCCTTAAAAGCATTCAATGTGAGTTAATGTATTTTTAAGGGGAGGGAAGAAAGGAAAGTGTGTTCAAATTTATCCACAAAAGCCACAGACTATTATTCTAGGCTATGGTATTTGCTTTGTCATTCCTCAGGACATCTCAAGTACCATACCACATAACACTGGATTTCACTGTGTTCGTGTCCTGAAATAGTTACATGGTAAAGCCAGTCATAAGTGCATCAAGGCCTGACATGGAGCTTGTCTGAGCAATCAAATGAACAAACTCTGACACCCACCCACAGAAAGACTATAGGACAACAAGCTACTCCAGGAAAAATCTGCCTTTCGGCAGAAATCTCAAGATGCATAATAGATAGGAAGTTATGTATCATCACTTAACAGATTATTTATCATTAACCCCCAAAGTAACAGGAGAGCAGCTCTTGCCAAACTTAAAAATTCATTGTCAATTTAGGGCTCTAACGCTAAATGGCAGTGATGAGCAAAAGTTAGCAATCAAATAATTACAGAAATGTCAGACTGAAGGGAATCTCCCACATACTACCACTTCATCCCCTTGGGTTGAGACACACTTGAAAACATCTTATGCATCTGTCCAACCTGACCCTCAAACTCCTAGTAGCCTATTCCAAGGTTACTTTATCCTTACAGCTTGAGTCTAGCACAGGACCACAAAGATGATTAAGGGAACACAGCATCTTTCACATGAGGAGAGGTTGCAAGAGCTGGAACTCTTCGGCCTGGATAAAAGAAGACTTGGGGAGACCTTATCAATGTTTACCTGATGGGAGGGAATGAAAAAGAGGGAGCCAGACTCTTCTCCACAGTGCCCACTGACAGGACAAGAGGCAATAGGCACAAACTGAAACACATGAAATTCCATCTGAACACAAGAAAACACGTTGTTACTCTGAGGGTGGTCAAAGACTGGAGCGGGTTGCTCAGAGAGGTTGTGAAGTCTTTGTGCATTCAAAACCTGACTGGACATGATCTTGGGCAACCTGCTTTATCTGACCATGCCTGAGCAGGGAGGTTGGACTAGGTGATCTCGAGAGGTCCCTTCCAACCTAAACAATTCTGTGATATGCTTTCAAGTTTCAGTTGTGGTTTCACCAGTGCAACAGAAAAAAGCCAGGACATTAATTCAATTCCTTGATACATACAGGAGGGAGAATGATAACAGCTTATGCAGTTTCTGTTATGCTATTTCCCTCCCAACAGAAGGCCACTGCCTTGGTCTCTGGCATCTCTCGATGAGCCCCTTACGAGACAGAGTAACATGCCAGCTCTTCCTCATCTACAGGGCTCCAGCAAAATTCTTCCTTCTAACTGCCCACTGTCCTCCATATTCACCACATGCAAGAAGTTTGCTGGTACTGATCTCTTATTCTTGTCCACTTCATTGCATGAGAGCTCTGCTCAGCCAAGGCTGCCCTTGTCCTTCAACAGCACGGTTCATAGCCGCTGTTACGTTATCACCTTAGCGACCTCAGGCAGATGTCGACTTCCCTGGGTTCTTCCCTGCAAGAGTTTGGTTGGGTATAGAAAGTTCAAAGCCACTGATTAATTAGTAAATGCTTTGGAAAAAACAACTTTTAAAGCAGGAAAATTGAAAATTTTCAAGACAACAAAGATAGAAACTGAAATAAACTGGAGAAGTTGAAATGTGCATAATACAAAACAGATGACAACTGAGCTTTGAGAACACAGAAGGAAGAGAAAGGTCACTGACTGCAAATGTGCAGCACAGACTCCCAGTTGGCCGATGCACACAGCACAGCATGGTGTGATATCACAAGCCAGACAAGAGGGCTTAAGTAACAGGCTGTTCACTGCACCCTGGCTGGTGACTATACCCTGCCGGACCTGAGCTGGCTTGTACAGTGCCATTCTGAGCATTTCCATGTCCTTAGCACAGTTATTGCATAGCCTTAAAAACTTCCCCACGGATAGCAGGACTGCCTGCAAACAGAAATTTTTATGCCCTCTGTAGTCTGCCAGAATTGAGAAACTATAGAAGTAAAAGTGTCCCATCTACAAGAGTCCAAGAGTCAGTGTCAGCACATAGTTAGTTCTCAACGAGGCTAGAAGAGTGCTTCCTCATTCCTGAATTTGTACTAAACTAATGAAAATTAAAGTAACTTTCAGCGTGTGATGTCTGGCGGTGTCAAGTTCCCATGATGCACTAAAACCACAGCCTAACAGCTGCACTGGGAGACAACAGCATAGCCTAAGCAAGGCCAGCATGCAGGCTCTGGAGGGGTATTTGCCCTCACCATATCCTGTTGTCATATGCTCCACTAGCTCAAGATTCAGCTATTAGGAAGCTAAAGTTTGGTCATTTTTGCATCAGGCTTAGTGCTGACACTGCTGTTCGAAGTACCGGTGAACACACGTGCAGAGAAGTACTTCCCAGCAGAAGACACCCAGACAACTCATTTCAAATACGGCCATAAACTTTCGCTGCTGAAGACACCCAGACAACTCATTTCAAATACGGCCATAAACTTTCGCTGCTGAGCGCTGTAGGAATTGAGGGCTGCCTTACTCAGGAATAAGTTCATCACCTGCTGTAGGGAATGGACTTAACTGAGACCTCCTAAGAGTTCCTGACTTCAAAGTCTTCATCTAAAATCCTAACAAGTCCTGGGAGCAGAGCACAAGCTGTATTTCTCTATGGGAGAGGTCTGCTGTCACAAACACTGTTACTTTAAGACACTCATGCTGGGGTTGGCTGCAACCAAACTATAAGGCAGATGCTAATTTTTTATTAGCAACCAAGAAGAAAGTTTTCACAGTTTCACCCAAAAAGGGAACTATGTACACCTGGGGTTGTCTTCGCTTCAGAGGAAGCATCAGAACATTTGCATTTGAGGCCATTCACAAAACTTGGTCTGTAGAGTCACACAATGGAAGAGGTCACCTGGTCATTCCACCCCCCCCCCCCCCCCCAGAGGTGGTGCATTCATCCAAATACTTTTGCCATAAAACCAGCCTATCTTAAGTAGGTTCTTCCTTCACAAGATTCAGTGACAGCGGATGGCTTGCCTTGGCAGCTGCTCTGATGTGCATGAAGAAACAGCCTGACATTATCCAACTCTTGCACGCAATTGACATCTCACATCAGGCAGGGCTCCTCTAACAGTAACAGAAGTCCAGAAATTCTGAATCTTTGTGTACAAGGTATTAGGAAAACACTACAGCAGACTCCACAGCAAATGAGTTTGTTTTTATCTCTTTTTTTCCTCTCAGTCAAATATTTTTCTAGATATACTGAAGTCTGTTTGAGATCAATGTATGCTTGGTCAAGTGAGAAAACAGAAAATAAGCTGGTGTTTTGGGGTTTTTTTGGTTACGTAGAAGCAATAACAAAAATCCAAAGCACAATCTCCCTTTCAAAACACCATTTACATAAACCTAAAGCACAGCTTTTTTTTTTCCAGCGCATGCTAACTTTCAGCAGAGGTGACACCTCTGGAGAAGGACTCTGTATCCAACTGTGAAAAATCAGACCGTAGTGCCTTACCCCAGAGAAGGTTTGCCATAGATATATGGCAGCCAGCCCGCTAAACAGCCAAGCACACAACACGTACTTCCCTGGCCACTCAGCCAGCATAGCGCTACCAGTAAGACTCACGGCTGCCCCCTCCCAGGATGGGCTCCAAGAAGCGCTGGGAAGACCCAGCACCCAGATGCCCTGGGCACAGCCCCCAGCGTGCCAAGGGACAGCCAACAGTACAGAGAGAGCTAGGTCACCTGTGGAGAACCACTTGTTGAAGCGGAAGAAGAGCGCCAGGTCAGTTAATACAATTCATTGACTGCATCTGACATCAAAGAGAGAGGAGGCTGCTCTTAGTTGACAAGACTCTGCATTCAGTGCACCACTGCCAACAGATACACTTTCCCAGCATAAAAGTCACGCTCACCTTTGACAAACACAGCTTCTCTCTACAGAGGGAATCAGTTGATCCAGAGTGGTTTCTAGCTGATCCATTCCTACGCCCATCCCCTTTCCCTCACCTCAAATTCCCTTTGATGTTTAATGCACCCAAAAGAAGCAAGATGGATGAAAGCTTCTTACTAGTACAGATCCACTTGGCTATGCGAAACCTCCCACTAAACTTCATTTAATGAAGGACAGAGATACGTGTGCTTCCCGCTCCACCCGCAGCCCAGGAAGCAGGATTCTTTCCCCTGCCCCGCGTTGTGCTTTGTGCACTCAGAAAGCAGCAAGCCAGAAAAGATTGTCGAGAGCTGGCTCCGGGAAGAGATTTCAGGATCAACATCCCTTTGTAGTCTCACACATTCTTCAGCTACACTAGAACTTACTCCTGCTCTGGAGTACTCTAACTCAGACAGTCCTCGAACATGTCAAGTAAAACCATTAACACTAGTAATCCAGGGAGATGTTGTTTAAACCGTCCAAACTTTGAACACCATATTTAAAAATCAATAAAATATTGGTGCTGTGCTCTAGACCCAAGTCTGCAGAAAAACAGTAACTAATCATTTACTTTTGCCAGAGAGTGTCAGAAAACCTAATTTAATCTCTGGATGGTTTTATTTTTCAGAGTACAAAAGTTCAGCCACTGTTTTCTGTCTTCTTCCAGGCTGAAAGCAAAGGAGCCAGACCCCTTTAGCCTTACATTGGGAAACCAAGATGTTTTAGGGGTGTTTGAAAGGGAGATGCAATCTTTAGTTTATGCAGGTTTTTAAAAGGTACTAAGAAACATTGTTATGACCCAGCTACTTGAGAATGCCATCTTCAGCGCAATCCCCGAGTCATCTTTTTTCAGGAGGACTGTTTTTGGCCAAGATCATGACTTTCAAAATTTATTTTTAGTGTGATAAACTTGCCATCATGATTACTGCCGTTGCTATCCTGGCATAAAGCACCCTTATGAGCACAACAGCAGACACACTGGAAGATTGTGCTGCCTCATTTACGCCAAAATGCAGATAAATCTTAATCCAAGATGCAACCACAGGACTCCTATCCTGCTAAAGCTGACAAAGTGTAGCCCCTAGGTATGGTGGTGTCATAAAAACATCCTGACAATCATGACTCCCCAGAGCTCTCAGCATTCATTTCAACAGAAACTATGAGAAAGGAGTACCACACATTCCTCTGGAGTTTAGGAACATTCAGACTGGTAATTTCTCCTGAATTAGATCGGGCATAGAGAAATTGGCTTGCAAAACTTCCTAGTTCACAAGGGTTGTGCAATTTGCTTTAGTTTTCTATTTCAGTAAAAAAAGTTACCGGTGTTAAAATAAGAATAAACAATATTATGTATCTCTCCTCCAACCCCTGACCACAAAGTGCAACTCCTTGGCTGCTACCTTACCTTCTGAAATAGCCTTCTTGACTGCTGCAAGGTAAGCGTCAGGCTCATCATCATTTGTGAGTTCTTGCCACTGAGACCAGTCCTTGAAGAAGGTTAAATAGTCATCACAGTCCGTAACACCGCAGAACAGCTTGACTACTTTGTACGGGGGCCATAAAGCTTCCTGAAGGCTCTGCAGGACAGGAGGGAGATAAAAACTCTGCACCAGCTCAGCAGATAGCAAAAGGATGATGCTCCGACTTCTGTTGAACAGGTCCAGCTCCTGGTGGGAAATGGCAGACTTGCCTTCCAGCTGGTAGCTCAGAATCCGATGCTTTCGAACGTGCCGAGTAAAGAGGAAGAGGTTCTGGAGGTACTGACACCATTCAGCGGCGTCACTTGCATACACAATCAGCACATCATATCCTCCAGGGGTTCCTGTTGAGGTGCAAGAGGATCATAGGGAGTTTAAGATTAAGAGAGATTAAGTTCAAAGCAAGAACTGACCCACAACTTTGCAGCAAAAATCCCACAGGGCTGTCCCTATAATTCACATCAGAAGCTCCAAAGCACTTCAAAAGAACAGCAGATACATCCAAAGTGAGCTGTTCACAGCCACAAAGCAATTCTAAGGGTGGTTGAACTCCTACTTGCATTTACCCCACTAAAATTTAAGTAGTTTTTTCATTCTCAAAAATCTTCCTATGAAGAAGGGGATTTCCTATGTAGTTTCAAGCGAAACAAACCACATGTGGAGATTTACAGATTTAAAAAATGTTGATAGAAGAAAAACCCCACAAAAACCCAAACTCCAAAACAAACTATTTTGAAAAAGGGAGTTCATCTTTGCATGTGAAGTGAAATCATTTTAGACAACTATACGGTCTGTGCAACACAGCCGCAGACCATCACATGCTCAAGTAGAATATACACTAATTTACATAGCAGACGTAAAATAAGAAATGCCTTTATTTAAGTGAGGTCCCACAATGCTTACAGGAAGTCACTGTAGCTTCCATGGTGTTAAACATTTGCTGTCATTGCAGCAGAAAGCAAACGGCCTGCAAAATATGCACATAACTGAAGGATACACCAGCCTCAGTGCTCACAGCACAGCAATTGTCATTCAGGCTTCAGACACTTCGCAAGCCTGCGTCCTTCCCCAGAACTGTCATACAAAGGCTTCCCAACCATTTTGGCACGACAAACCCTCTCTTCAGAGAGAAAGAATACAATAGTTGTGCCATTAAGACAGCCCAAAATACATGTGCCAAAGTTGACTTATTCCATAATTCTCTAGAGACAGTGCCTACCTACACACTCCTGCATTTCTGTGCTCTGCAACAAAAGCACTTTTAAAACTGTTTCCAGCTTGTTAAGAAGACCACGTGCAGATTGAACCAGTATGACCTGATGCAGAACTCTCCCACCAATCTCAAGAAACCTTTTAAGTCTCAATTTAATTTTCTCATTCACCTGCAAAGTTTAGCCAAATTTGAGGATTATGGCTCTGGTCTCATGGTAAATCTCAGTGCTGAGCATTTCAAATTTCATTAGCAAATTGTCTTCTAATTCCAGTTTTATTCTTTAGAAGTGTCAACATTTGCAACCCATCTCCATTCAGAAGCAAGCAAAGGCACATTTTTCTAACCGAAGTAGAAGGCAATGCCTAAAATTTGGCATGCCAAAAAGAGCATCTGCAGAGAGTGAATTTACCAGAATTGAAGATGACAGTTTTGCAGTCACCTTATTAAAATTCAATCAGAATTGACCAGCTTCCAAAGACTCCATTCTGTCACCTTCCCCAGAACCTTCATTAAGCAATCAAGGCTGAAATGATGTCTAGGCTACAGCACCTCAGCTCTAAACCACACAAGTACCAACTTTGAATTGCAGCTGAGGAGAAGCAGTACAGTTGAGAACTAAAGCCTGGAGATGCGCTCTGTGCTCAACCAATAGCATTATGGTTACCTGTATAAATGGAAAGTTCCTAGCAGTGAAAGAATGATGTCCTAGCTATGGAGAAAAGGGACACTGCAGTTCAGCAGCATTCACTAAGACAGTTGCACGTTTCTTTGGGAATACAGCTCTTGAACCCCAGACGGATGCTTGCAGGAGACAGCATTCTCAACGAAGGGGATCCGGCAAAAGCAGACAAACCATAAAGCAGACAAACGGCCCTTGGGACCTTTAAGCTAAAACCGTCAAATTGCTGTGAAAAAGAGATGGCTTTCACACCAGTGAGAACCCTACTATCACCAAAATACCGCTTCTGGCTGAACACCACCTAACAAAAATGACAGTCACACGGGCAGAAACAGGAAAAACAAGCAGAATTCAGGTCAGTTGTTTTATTCTAGGAAGGGAGGAGTACCAGAGACTTCTGCTTCCAGTGCTACGTGTTGATTCACACGCAGCACAGTGGGAAAGGGCAGCACAACTATGCGCAAGGAACAGAGCCCACGCACTGCAGCACAGTCAGCTGACCCTGACCTCCTCGGATGGGGAGACAAGGTCACTGAGACGACAAGGTGTGCCCAGGGCTCCTAAAGTCCTACCCCGGCATTGTCTGGGAGAAGTCCCACCTCCGGGCTCTGGGTAAAGCAGCAGTGGCCTCCAGAGCATTTTAACATTCTGTAAAATGGAACACCTAATCCTACCATGCATTTTGAAAAAGAGAACTGCTTCTGCAACTAAACCTGTTAGCAAACAGGCCCTTCCCCAGTCTTACAATGAAAGGAAGCAGCTGTGCTTGGAGAGGGTGCAGAGTGGGGGAGTTATTAATTTTAAACATGCATTGCACTATAGGGGCACAGAGTATCCAAGAAGCCTCCCGTCTCCGGTATGTAGGCAAAAAACGCAAATTTGACAGACTCTCTGCAAGGCCCCTGCCAGCTTTTATATCCCCAGAGACAACATCACCCAGAGCAGTGTAGCCTCTGCACCCAGCAGGAAGGAACTTCACCCAGTGTTTGGGAATGGCATCAATTCCCTAGATAGTGCTTGCTCTACCAGCATGCCATGCCCTGTAACAGAGCTGTGCCGGCTCTCCCCTGGCCCTCTTACCACAACTCCTGTAGGCTTTTACACTTCTAGGATGAACTGAGGAACAATGCTTTTAAAAGGAGAACTGAGAAATAAAATTACTGACTCCACTTTTATAGCCAAGGAAACGCTCTGTTCATAAGCAAAAATGCTGGGAGTGGGTCTTGAAGAGCTAAATAAGCTTAAGTCAGCAACAGGACTGTTTCAAAGAAAACAAAAATCTAGAAATAGTTTCAATTGCAACATCCCCTTTTAAAAGAAGGATGACACAGGACTCACTTTCCTGGATCATGCAATTATTTGTCTAACGAAATACCTCCCTTTGCAGCAGCAACTACTTTCCAGTCCTCGGGGAAAAGTGTAATAAATGGAGAACGCAGAATGTTTTTCCTACATCTCTTCACACATCAGTTAGAGGAAAAACTCACAAAGCACACTTCAAACCACAATTTAAACGCTGCCTATTGTACACATACAAGGAAATCCCTAGGTGAACACCAAGCATTTTATTTCTCTAAACACTGACCTTAGATGGATGCTTTGACAATGCGTTTGACAGGCTGGTTTTCGAAAAACAAACATGAGGAAGCCTTCAATTCAAGTAAGAAAGATATGAAAGATATGAACGGTATATGCAATAGCAAGATGATAAAAGATTTGTGCCAGCCAACCATTTCAAAAATCTTTCACACTCTCAAGTGAGTTTAAATTTTAACAATACCTTGTTTCTGCGTTCCTAAACTTAGGGTATAAAAGTGACTTTTGCTTCTGTTTACAAAATGTCAGCACTATTAATAATATCGCAGGGCATGTTTAACTATTTCTTTAATAAAAAAAAACCACCCAGGTGGGGTTCTCTTGTAGTTTGCAATGATAAAACATAACCTTTGGACTCCTTTCCAGCTGTAACTGCCTCTTCCGTGCTTAGTTGCCCACTCCATTATACAGCAATGACAAAAGACTGGTGAGATTACAAACCAGTACTGTAGAAATGCCCAAGACCTCTAATTGAGGTGGCCAGCCAAAGGATTAAATAGCACATAGAACATGATACAAAGCTTGCCCTAGCTTATAAACTCTACACAGAATGGAAGGGGATGAAGCACTTCAGTCAAAATCACCAAAGGCTCATGGCAAGCAAATAAAAGTATCCTATAGTGATAGACTCTATCATGCCTTCATAGTCCCTGTCTGAGAAGCAAACAAATCAGGCTCATTTTCAGAACATCTCTGGAAGTAGCAAGGTGACAATCTTTCAGTTCAGAGAAAACGTGGGATAGTGGTTTATGGCGGTATCATAAAGTTCTGATTACCACTGAAATAGCTGAAGTAGAAGCTGGCATATCAGCCCTGGGTAAGACTATGTCTCACCCACTTGACACTTCCCAAATTTGAATCAGGTGTCATCAACTGTTATTACCTATTATTTCATTCTACAAGCCAAAAGGTTTGACCTTTTTCAATTTATAGACCATAAATAGTTTTCCTGTGTACTTGTGGGCCCCGTAAAGCAAATTCAGGCATCTAATAATATACAGCTGTTCTGTGTCACCTTTCGCATCCCTCTCCTAAGAAGACCATGACTTCTCCTTGTCCACAGACCAGGGAAAAACTTGACAGACAAAATCTTTACTCCAACTCAGATGATCATAGGCAGTGGCAAGCAAATCTGTTTTCATCTGCTACATCAAATCCACCTCAAATTCTGACTACAAGAAAAAGCATGACATAGCCTGTTATCAGTTTGCATTGGGAGTCGTGTACAGAGGATACATGAATATGGCAGTCTAAAATATCAATCCTTGATAGAGGAGGATTCACTTCCTGTGAAAGACAATTGCCTCCAATATAAATTAAACCCAACCTAATGTGTCTTAATAACCAAATTCTTATGAGAGTGCTTCCAAGAGGTGTTAGAAGATGCTGGTGAGCCATTAACAGAAGTCCTCAGCACCTTTCATATTTCAGTGTCTGAAGTGTGTATATTTAAGTGATGTATGAGGAAATGAATGCATTCTTTGCCTAGCTGGAATGCATAACAAAGTAATCGTGATCACATGCTATAATTATTAACATCCTAGCAAAACCTCTCACCCTGACTAGAACAGAAAACCTTCACTTTAAATAGTGCTGCAAACAAGCAAGAGGAAATAGCAGAATCAAAGTAGATAAAAGTTCTGCAAACCAAACTTCAGTGATAGGAACATGAAATTTGCATTATGATATGTGAACCTAAAGTTGTTCTACTTTTAAGACTCTCTGTGAAATCACCTTCTGTTTATAAGCAGAAAAGTAGTTTTGCCCACAAGTCTCCTGAGGCCTCCATTTAGCTTATTTTTACATCACAAGGCGATACGCGTCAGTGAAACGCTAAGGTTACTTCACACCCTGAGCATGGCACGTTTTTCCTTTTTTAGATAAAACGCGTACACTTCCCTGCAGGGAGGGGAACTTGCAAATCGGGCAGTAGCAAGACTTACACAATATGGGCTGAACCCCTCTGCCCCCGGAGTTCATAGCTCTATGAACTCTACGAAAGTTCAGTTTTACCTGCACACGTTAGTTTAAAAGTTTTCAGTGATGGCAACTTGTCTCTCTGTTCGTGATCCACAGTGGAAGCACTGTGGCAAGGGGCACCAAGCCATACCCCAAAAAGGAAGTATGCAAATGCAGAGGGATAAAGCAGTATTTAGGAAGAACTGAATTCTCTCCAAACCGCCACAGAAAACCATCTAGGTGGTAGAGGCTGAGCAGGGAGACGTTCCTCTGCAGACCACCACCCTCAGAGCTAGCTGAGCCGCCAGCACGCAGCGCGCCCCGGGGACAGGCGAGCTCTGCCGGCTCTGCCCCGAGCTCCGGCCGAGCGCAGCCAGACGCGGTAGGAAACGCCGCATCCTGGCCGCGAGCAAAGTGGCCGCCGCCGCCCTGAAGAGCGCCGGGGTGCCCTCGAGAAGGGACCCTCCCTTCCCCTTCCCCAGCAGCGGAGGAGCGCCGGGGGCGCGCAGAGCTGCGCACAGCACCGCGCTCCGCCACCTCCCCGCTCCCGGGCTGGGCAGCCGCGGAGCGCCTGGGCTCGCCGGGGCTGAGCACGCCCGCAGAAACGCCGCCGCTCCCCACCTCCGGCTCCCGCGGCACCTACCGGGCGCCGCCATGGTCCGGGGCTGGCGGGGAAGGGGTCGCTTCCCTTCCCTCACATCGGCGGCGGGGTGCTGCGGACCGTCCCTCCCGCGGCCACTTCCTCGACCCCTGCCGGGCGCCCCGCTCCGTCCCGTCCCCGCCCCGCCGGGAGGGCGCTCGCAGCGCAGGGCGGCCCGCGGCGCCCCCTGCGGAGGCGGGCAGCGGGCGGCTCTCGCCGGCGGCCGCTGTCGGCTCCCCATCGCCTCCCGGGTGGATTCTCCCGCCGTAGGAGGACAGCCCGTCGCCAAGTGGCTCCAACCGTATATTCCACAGGTGACCGAGGGAGCAGCGCTACAGCGAGGAAAGGTCGTGCGTTACGGTGACGGAGAAACTCCATATCCATAGTCACGAGAAACTTAGAGCGATGATCGTGGGAGCGAACAGGTGAGACCTGCTTCATGCACACCCCTAACTTGGGCTTTGGCTTCTGTCTCCTACGAGCAACGAGTTTTTATTTTTTTCCGAGGGAAAACCAAGTTGTTCTATAGAAAGAATGAAGCACTTGATGACGCAGTCTTTTAACTTAGATTTCCCTATGACTATGCTCACGTTTGAGTGCAGAGAAAATAAGCAGCGGAAGGACACAGCTACAATTCAGAGTTCAGAGAGAAGGACTCTCTTTAATTTCGTTGCTGAAGACAGAACAACAGATTCTGCCTAAATAATTATTTCAGACTATTCCTTTGCTAACTTGGAAGAAACACTTGCACCGATTTGCATTCAGAAAAATTTCCTTGCCGAGAACCAGTGAAGTCTTTCACTGATGCTCTTCAGCAAAGCAAAAGCAGATTCCTTACAATCTGGTTTCCTGGTCAGTCAGTCACTCCCAAGCAGTCAGCGGACACTGGGTGTGCAGCGTGCTTCATGTCATAAAAACACTAATGTTAGAACAGAGCTGGTTACTGGAAAGTACTAGGATAAAAAATAACCTGATGATACGGCCTTATGAGAAACTCCAGGTATGCAGAGAAGAAACCAGTGCTTTCCCATCTGAATCCTCTGGAAAACATACAATAGAATAAAGAACTCCTGGGTACCAGCAAAGTATGCAAATACAGGATCTACTTGGGATTTATGTCAGAGACAAAAATGGAGACTTGAGTCTGTAGCCAAATTCTTTGACTATTATGGAATAATACTCATATATTAAAAACTAGTAAAACAGATGGATAACCATGTATATTGACTTCATAATAATTGTTCCACATTATTTCCCTCATAAAGCTGTTTATCTTCATAGAATCATAGTATGGTTTGGGTTGGAAGGGACCTTAAAGATGATCTAGTTCCAGCCCCCTTGCCATGGGCAGGGACACCTCCCACTAGACCAGGTTGCTCAAAGCCCCATCCAGCCTGGCCTTGAACACTTCCAGGGATGGGGAAGCCACAGCTTCCCATAGCAACCTCTTCCAGTGTCTCACCACCGTTACAGTAAAGAATTTCTTCCTAGTATCTAATCTAAATCTACCCTCTTTCCATTTAAAACCATTCTCTCATGCTGCCACTACACACCCCGTCTTTCCTGTAAGCCCCCTTTAGGTACTAGAAGGCTGCTATAAGGTCTCCCTGGAGCTTTCTGTTCTCCAGGCTGAACAATCCCAACTCTCTCAGCCTGTCCTCATAAGAGATGAGCTCCAGCTGTCTGATCACCTTCGTGGCCCTCCTCTGGACTCTTTACACTCTAGAACATTAGGCTGGCCTAAGGGAAAGAGTTACAGAGCTTGTAAAGAATTAGGAAATGGAGGGAACTTTTCATCCTCCCTTGCCCAAAACTGACTGTACGAGTCTCAACCTTCCTCCCTTCAATTCACTGCAGTACGTGAACATGGTTGCATTTGCAGCATTATTCTCAAGGGTCCATCTTATCACTGCCCAAAGAAAAGGACTAGATTTCTCTTTCTGGAGCCACAAGGAGAACAGAACACTACAATCATGAGAACAAACCTTCTGTTTCACAGAAGTAAAAAAAACCCTTTCAGTGGAGAAATGGCTAATTTAAAGCCATGGCAATATAAAACAGCAGAATGAAATCTCTTCCTTATCAGGGTTCTGAGTACACTAACAGGCCATGCTTGTCCTGATCGGCCTCACCTGGGGTTCCCACACCCACTCTTTCCCCATAGGCCCAGAAGCTGCATTTAAGCTCAGGCCTGGGTCTTCAGTGCTTGCCTGTCCTACTTTGTAGGTGTGCCTGTTCCAAGACTCATTTCTAACCTTACTGCTGTGATGCTATCCAAACTTATGTTGTAAGTAACCTTATCCCCAATTTCCTCTCTCTCAATTTTAGACAGTCCCTCTAAGACCCACATTTTTATTTTTCCCCAAGTCCCCACTCTGGCATCATCTCCCTTTGCTGCTGAATAGACTCCTCATGTGGCTCTTAGACCTTGTTCATAGCTTGCTTTTCTTAGTATTGCAGTAAAATTGTTATTAATGAAAAAAATGAAATGTAAAACATAATTGAAGCAACCAAGGAAACCTGCTGCTGCTAAAGGCCTCTATACTGCCCCAACCCTACTTAATTATTTAACTAATATTAAAACAGAGAGGCAGTAACTAGAGACGACTTACCTACAATTTGATTAAGGAACTAACCATTGACAAGTAGGGTGTTCTTGTCAAGAGACTGACGAACTGTAGGCCTGGTCAGCAAACCAAGAAAACCCCCTGGATAGAACTGCCAAAATTAGAAGAGAAGCAGGTAAAAGGTAGTTCCGGCAAGGACTGATCATTGGGATCACTGACTCATTGACCACCTGGCTCAAAAGGGAACAATGGGAGAAGACAGAGTCTGTGCACCGTGCACCAATTTACATGGGAAGCAAGAAATCTCGACCTATCATTAAAGAGAATAACAATGAGTTATGTACTTGTTGTTTGAATGTGTAATAATCAATGTATAGAAGTGCAGGACTTTGAAACTAAGGTGTGCTGCTGTTGGGATGAGCACCCCATTACTGTGCCTTAATGAAATAAACTTGGAAATACCTCTGCTCCGTGTGTTTTTGGCTTGTCCACTGGGTAAAGAACCCAGATTTGGAACAACAGTTTCTGGTGACCATGAAGGGACAGTGCTAACAGCCTTGCCTGGTTTGTCCTGCCATGTGTGATAGGGAGAAGAGGACCGAGTGGGCTCCAGCATGCATCAACCTGTTGATCAGGGACTCCAGCTTCTCTCCTGCAGTTGGGTGGTGAGTGACACAATGGTGCAACATTACTAAAAAGAGGTATTTTGAAATAAGGAAGGTGGGGGGGGAGGAAATCACTGAGAAGCAGTGAGCATTTTAGCCTGCCTAAGATGTATCAAGGGAGATATGCAGCAGAAGATAGAGGGAGATGTCCCTTGTAGAATAATATTTCTAGAGCAGGTGTTAGAGTCCCCTTGGGTTTTTTGTAAATGTTGAATAAGGAAACTATTTTTTGCTACTGACATTGGTGTTACTGCTTCTCAGGAGACACTCTCCTTTATCTCCCCTAGGGTGCATCCTGAAGAATTGGAATAAATTTGGAGGGGACCCCATGGCTAAAGATAAAGTGGTATGTAATCAATGATGGCTACAATATCAATTGGAGGATGAAAAATTAAGTGAAAATGGCTAGAAAATGGGTCTTTGAAATATAATACTATATTGCAATAATGTTGTTTTGTTGCTGAACTGAAAAATGGAATGAAATACCTTATGTAGATTTGGCTTTTGCTCTGAGAAATAACGGATGTTAGAAAGAAATGCGGTTTAGTGGATACTAAGTATCAGGTTGGGATATAAATTCTGAATAAGAAAAAGGAACAACAGAATTCTTGTTGTGCTGGTTGTGGAATGGGAAAAATTGAACCAGAAAATGCAGATGAGGATGTCCAATTGTTGGTAGCCCCTCCAAAAAAAATCCAAAATTGATAGGTCAGCTGAGGAGGATATAGTATCAAGTCCTGTGTCTGAAAGAATTAGAAAACAAAAACTGGTAATTCAAGCTCTTCTCAGGCAGGCTGTTGGTCCTGATGGCAGTAGTGTGTTCGTACATGTACCATTTACTACTTCTGATTTGTTGAACTGGCAAAAGGCAATGGAATCTTATTGCAACTATCCTGAAGGGATGTATAGTACAATTAAAACTGTGGTGATGACCCATAACCCTAGCTGGGGTGATGTACAAGCTCTTTTAGAACATTTGTTCACTGCAGAGGAGAAAAGAACTGCTTTAGAAAAAGCAAAGGCTGGAGTTACACAGCAGCATGGGGAGGTGCCAAATGTGAACATTTATCTTCAAAGGGAGGTCCCAGGATGGGATCCAAATATGCAAGTTTGTCATGAAAAAAATAAAGGAGTATGAGAAGTTCATTTTATATCCGATACAGCATGGAGTGCAAAAGCCTAAAAATTTGTCTAAGCTGTATGAAGTGAGACAAGGGGATAAGGAAACTCTGTCAACTTTTTATGAGAGATTGTATGAAGTGGCTTGGAAATGGACAGATCTGGATGCAGAGGATGCTAGTAATTTGACATTGTTTAATAAGTTATTGGCCAGTTGGCAACTGACATTAGAAAGAAGTTTCAAAAAGTAGAAGGTGCTGATGGAATGCCAATCTCTTGGTTTTTACTGACAGCATATAAAGTATATAAAAATTGAGAGGAGGTGGAGGAAAAAGAAAAGCAAGGATGGGTTAAATTGCAAGCCTTGTTATTGGTGGCCCTAGGAGAGAAATAAATAGAGGAAGAGGTAGAGGAAAATGTAATAGGGATGGTTGTGATACTCCCCTAGGGCCAAATCAATGTGCAGATTGTAAACAGGAGGGACACTAGAAAAGGAGCTGCCCTAACCTCTTTAATAATCAAGGGAAAAGAACTAAGGAAGTTGTTGAGGCAATGGCAGAGATAGAATTGGATTGAAGGGGACCAGAGAAATCTGTTGAAGTTTCCCCAGCCAATCTTCTGGTTCCAGTTAAACTCGTGAATGAGACAATAGATTATTTTTTTTAAAATTGATAGTCGACTAACACATTCTGTAGTGACTAGTTGTGAAGGACCTTTAAGTAAAACTTAAGCAAGTGTTGTTGGTGCAACAGGGGAAAAAAGACCTTAAGGCCATTTTTACAGCCAATGGAGTGTTGAGTTGGAAATACTAAATTAGTTCATAACTTTCTTTATATGCTGAAATGTCCCCGCCTTGTTGTTAGGAAGAGACTTGTTGCATAAATTAAATGCATAACTAACCTTCTTGGAAGATTTTGTGCAGTTGCAGAGACTGCTTGGAAAGCACAGGTATGTTTGTTAACTGAGAAAAGTCAAAGTGAAGAACTAAATATTCCAGAAGTACTGGATGCTGTCATTCCTCTGGTGTGGGCATCAAAAATACCTGGACGAGCGAAGAATGTGACTCCGGTAAACACTGAAGTGAAACTGGGAGCTCAGCTGGAAAGAAAAAAAAAAAACAGTATCCCAATAAATTGGAGGCTAGAAAGGGATTAGAACCTGTAATAAATTATTTTTCAGAGCATGGACTGTTACAAGAATGTCAACTGGAATTTAATACTCCAATTCTACCTATAAAGAAATCCCACTGAACAGATTATAGATCAGTACAGGACCTATGAGAAATTAATACAAGCATGATAGATGTCCACCCTATGTTTCCAAACCCGTATACCCTCCTTGCTTCAATTCCTAACAGCAATACTTATTTTACAGTACTGGATTTAAAAGATGCCTTCTTTATATACCTGTGGATGAGCAGGGACAGACCATCTTTGCCTTTGAGTGGGAGAATCCAACTATGGGATGAAAGACACAGCTCTGTTGGACTGTCCTTTCTCAAGGATTCAAAACCAGCCCTACACTATTTGGAAATGCACTTGCCAAAGATGTTGAACAATGGCAAAATGACCATTATGCTGTAATGTTATTGCAATATGTGGATGATTTGTTAGTTGGTACTGATGACTATGAAACATATTTGGAAGCTGTCATTAGCTTGCTTGATTTTTTGGAACTGGCAGGATATCAAGCTTCTAAAAAGAAAGCTCAGATTGGAAAAGGAAAAAGTCCAATATATGGGCTTTGAAATTACTCTGAAATTAACAAAGGACATAGAAATGAATATAGGAAGAAAAGAAGCAATTTGTAGACTAGTAGTGCCAACACTGAAGAAACAAGAGGGTTTTTGGGAATGGCTAGATGGTGTTGTCTATGGATCCCTAATGTTTGGACTCGTAGCCAAACCATAGTTTGCTGCTATAAAAGGACCCGAAGTGGTTCTTGAGTGGACACTTGAGTGCAAAACAGGTTTCGATGAAATCAAGAGGAAGCTTATGGAAGCTCCTGCTCTGGGAGCAGACCTCCAAATCCAAGAATACCTTTCCAACTATGTGTGCGTGAACGGCAGCAGGTGGCGCTAGGAGTCCTAACTCAGAAATGGGGGAGTTGGAAGACACCTGTGGTGTGCTTTTCTAAGCAAATGGATGAAGTTAGTAAAGGTTGGCCTGCAGGCTTGCAAGCAGTGGCAGCTACTGTTACACTGATTGAAAAATCTCAGAAATTAACCTTGGGTCAACCGATTACTGTGTTTGTACCCCACACTGTGTCCTCTCCCCTTGAAAATAAGGGGCACCATTGGATTTCCCCAAGCAGATTAGCCAAATATCAAGCTGTGCTATTGGAGCAAGATGACATTATAATTTCAATGACCACTGTGTTGAATCCTGCTACCTTGCCCCCAGTCTCAGATTCTGACACATCGTAACATGATTGTTTAACCACTACTGAACAAGCATATTCCATCTACAAGATGAACCCTTACCCAATGCCTAACTGGAACTATTCATGGATGAAAGCAGTTTTACGTCAGAAGGAAAATGAAGAGCTGGATCCACAGAGGTGACCCTTACTCAGGCCCTAGAGACTAAATCTCTGCCTCATAAATACTTCTGCTCAAAAGGCTGAACTGATTGCATTAACATGGGCCTTGGAACTCAGTCAAGGAAAAAGGTAATATTTACGCAGATTCTAAATATGTATTTGGAGTACTTCATGCACATGGAGTGATTCAGAAAGCAAGAGGTCTCTTAAGCTCTGTCAGATCTCCAATCAAATATGGAACAAAAATAATGAAACTTTTAAAGTGGTCTTACAGCAAAAAGAAGTTGCCATTATGCATAGTGAAGCCCATCAAAAGGGAAATAGTGAAATTATATTGGGAAATCAGAAAGCAGATCAGATGGCAAAGGAGGCTGCATTGAAAGAATCAAAAATTGAAGGAGCATTAATCCCAGTACCTAATCTAGGACTGTCACCCACAAAATATACTGAAAAAGAAAACCAGTTAGCAGAGCAACTAGACTGTTCCAAAAATGATCAAGGATGGTGGATGACTTAAAACAATTATTAATTTCTGAGAAGATGGTGGAGGCCGTACTCAAAAGATTACATCAGGAGCTACACACAGGAGCAGATGCACTAGTAATGACTGCAAAAAAAAAAAGTCATTGGACCAAAGATGCAAAGTTTAGCAGATATAATAGTAAATTAAAAAATGCGCTTTAGGTTGTGTTAACAACCCCAAATTAACTGGAAATATTGCGGCAGGAATTTTAAAACAAGGAGTAACTCCCAGGGAAAGACTTTACTTAATTGCCAAGGTGCAACCTATATAAATAGTTATTGGTATTGGTAGATACCTTTTCTGGTTGGCCTGAGGCTTTTGCTTGTCACACCAACAAAGCTCAAGAGGAAGTTAAAATATTGTTAAAGGAGATTATACCTAGATTTGGGGTACCAGGAAGTATTTCTTCTGATAGTGGCCCCCATTTTATTGCAGAAATAGTACAAGGAGTTTCCAAATTCCTAGATATTAAATGGGACTTATACACTCCCTGGAATCCTCAGTCTAGTGGTAAAGCAGAGAGAATGAACCAAACTCTGAAAAGGCAGATTTCCAAACTTTGCCAGGAAACTCACGTTAAGTGGACAGAAACTCTTCCTCTAGCCCTGTTGAGAGTTTGAGTAACTCCTAGTATAAAGGAAGGAGTAAGCCCCTTTGAAATTTTTTATAGAAAACCATACCAAACCAATCACTTAACTACAGAGGGAAATTAGATGCATTTTAAAAGGAACAAGCTATGATTAAAGAATATTTAGTGTCTCTCTCCCCCAAAGTTTATCCTCCTTATACAACTATTTGAACCAGAAGACTCCTTTTCCTTTGGATGCCGCAGTGCATCTCTTCCAACCAGGAGACACAGTTTATGTAAGAACCTAGAAAGTCTACTGCAAAACCTGGTCATTTTTGTGATCATAGTGATTTTGTTTGGATGTCTTAAGAGTATTGTTACCAGGCAATTATCTCAATCTTGTGTACTAGTGATACATGATAGAAAATGAGACTTGTCAAAGTACATAATGACTTTGATTAAGTTTCGAAGTGGGGAATTCTAGTAAAATTGTATTAACTGGAAAAATGGAATGTAAAACATAATTGAAGCAACCAAGGAAACCTGCTGCTGCTAAAGGCCTCTATACTGCCCCAACCCTACTTAATTATTTAACTAATATTAAAACAGAGAGGCAGTAACTAGAGACGACTTACCTACAATTTGATTAAGGAACTAACCATTGACAAGTAGGGTGTTCTTGTCAAGAGACTGACGAACTGTAGGCCTGGTCAGCAAACCAAGAAAACCCCCTGGATAGAACTGCCAAAATTAGAAGAGAAGCAGGTAAAAGGTAGTTCCGGCAAGGACTGATCATTGGGATCACTGACTCATTGACCACCTGGCTCAAAAGGGAACAATGGGAGAAGACAGAGTCTGTGCACCAATTTACATGGGAAGCAAGAAATCTCGACCTATCATTAAAGAGAATAACAATGAGTTATGTACTTGTTGTTTGAATGTGTAATAATCAATGTATAGAAGTGCAGGACTTTGAAACTAAGGTGTGCTGCTGTTGGGATGAGCACCCCATTACTGTGCCTTAATGAAATAAACTTGGAAATACCTCTGCTCCGTGTGTTTTTGGCTTGTCCACTGGGTAAAGATCCCAGATTTGGAACAACACTGGGAGTACTGATGGCTCTTCTGGTCAGCATCTGGCTCTGCCCGCCACACTTGAGCTCTGTGGGACTGTGCCCTCCCTGTTGTCGAGGACACTGCCGGCACTAAGGCTGCCCACAGCTACCGCTTTCTTCTCCACAGAACAGCCTTGCTCCCTGCCATTCCCCCTCCAGTGACCGTATTTAAATTGGATTACAGCTGGGAGCGGGGTGGAAGTGGTTTAAGCAGACTGAGGCCTTCCCCTGCCCGACGCGCACGCCCGGGTCCCCGCCTCCTCCCCTCCGCTGCGGGCCCTAGGCCTGCCTTTGCGCCGCCTTCCCGCCCCCTTCGCCCAGCGGGGCCTTCCCCAGTCCCCTCACAGCGCAGTGCCCGCCCCGCCCCGCCAGCCGGCCGCCCCCGTCTCCGGCACAGTCGTAGCGCGCCCCAACATGGCGGGGAGGGCGGAGCCGCGGCGTGGCGGGCGCACGNCGGACGGACGGACGGACGGACGGACTGACTGACTGACTGACGCGGCCTCTCTCTTGCTACAGAAGGAGCAGGACCCCAACGCCGCCTCCCTCCTGGACATCTTCAGTTACTGGCTGAAGTAAGTGCACCGCCCCCCGCCCGCCCCGCCCCGGTGGCGGAGGCCGCGCTTACCGGGTACCGGGGGGGGACTCCGCCGCGCTGCCGCCGTCTGGCCCCCGCCTCGGGCGGCCCCAGCTCAGCCTCTCTCCCCGCAGATCGCCGGCGGCCAGGAAGAGGAAGGCCGTCCCCAACGGCCCCCAGGCGAAGAGGAAACCGCCCTCCAGCAGCGAGGACAGCTCCAGCGAGGAGGACGAGGCACCCCCGGCCAAGAAACCAGGTGGGGTTTGCGAGCGGCCCCGGGGCGGGCCAGGGCTGTGTTTGACATTGGCTCCCTGCCGGCTGGCAGAGCTCGGCTTCGGCACCTCCTCTCAGGTCCTTCAGCAGCTCCAGCAGCTCGTCTGAGGGCCTTCAGCAGCAAAACCAGGTCTGGTTTTGTAGTGACTGACCTCATTCCTAGCAGGTCTTTTGTCCGTGGCAGGTAGCGATGTTCACCCTAGCTAAGAGTGATCTCTTTGTCCTAGTGGTAATTTAAGCACATCAGGGTTTGTGTCCCCTAGAAGGTTTTAGCCATTCGGTTTGGCTTTTTCTTGGCTGAGGCTGGTGAAGGCATTGGGCTGTGTTGAGTTTTGAAGGTGCTATTGACGTAGAACCTTCGTTACCTTGTCTATATTGAGATTCTGCTTTTCCAAATACCCATTGATAGGGTGTCTCAGCAGGGTTGCTCCTGCATGCTTTGGAACGTTCAAAGTATGTGTTGAAGTAAATATTGAGTGAAAATGGTGTTTGAGTGCATGTAGATTGGGCTGACACTCTCTTTGTGGGAGGTAGGTACCTCATGATTTTTTCTACACTATTTTCCAGGGACTCCCATTTTCACTGAGAGCTTTAAAGAATGGCTTCTCGTCCCGCTGTTGTCAGAAAACCAATTCAGGTTTTATAAGTGCTTTCACATTTGTTAAAATATGCATAACTTGACAAAACTCCCTCATGGCTAGGATTTATGAAGCTCCTCTGTGTATTGGTGGGACCTCTTTGATGTAGGGCAGTTGTAGATAGTATCCTTGAGTTCCAGAGAAACATTAAGCATCTTTACTCACCTGCTTCTTGTGTGAGGTTACGACCTTCCTTTTTCTCAAGCCTGTGTCCTAATGCTTCCAAAAAACATGTCCCTCCACTGCACTTTGGCACTTTGTATGTGGTAAACAGTGCCTGGCATTGTTCTTACACCTTGCCTTCACCATGGTACGTATGTTTGTATCTGGCAGCAGATTTGCAGGAGAGGAGGAGTAGATGGGGAGCGGGAGAGACACAGAAAAAAATCTGGTCTTCAACTTGAGCCATCCTAAAGCTGAATTTGAACTTAGATCAGAATTTATTTATTTATTTTTTAGTAAGGACAGCTGCAAGTATAACTTGAGGCAAAATTATTTTTTTTGCTCCGCGTTATTAAAAAGCAATAAGTAACCAGGAAGGGTACATTTTGCTAAAACATGTTAAGCAAAGCGTCTGGAAGCTTAGCTCAGTATTGCAGTCGTTCTCTTTGGAAGTCTGTGCTTGTTTGGTGGATTTTTGTAAGCTGAAAGGTGCGCAGACCCTGGTAATTTGTGGAGACACTTTCCTTGTGGGGTTTCCTTTTTGATGATAGAAGTCTGCATTTATTTAAATATGTACGTTATAAAGATAACATCTACAATATGTTTCATTCTCATGCCTACCTGTTTTGGAGTCTTCTGCTGCACCCTGCTCAAGAAACAAAGTTGGTCGTGGTTTAATGGTCTTAGATCTTAGTGTATCCTTTTGCCGTGATGCCCACTAGTGCAGGATACAGGTACATGAAAGTTGGAATTACTTACCATCAATGTGTTCTGTCCCTTATTTGCAGCTAAAGCAACAGCTGTGCCCAAGGCAAAAACAGTTCCTCCAGCCAAGAAGGCAGAGAGCAGCAGCGAGGACTCCAGTGATGATTCAGACTCAGAGGAGGAGAAGAAGCCAGCAAAGGTCAGCTTTTCTTTCCACCCTCTTTAATGCATGTTTAACAGTGACAGGTAATAGCAAATTTGACTAGCAGAATTCTGTCTGAAGTTGGGCTCGCTCTTCCTGAACAGTGACGTGCCTAGACTGCTGCAGGTGCAGTGTAAGAAGATGTTTCTGTAGTGGACAGTGTGCCAATTGGACTGGTCCTGTAAAAAAATTATTTCACATCCAGCACTTGCTTTTGTTTCATATCCAAGTCCGCTCCTTACTTTTATCCTAAGACTGCCACGGCTTACTTTTTTTTCAGAGAAAGATTTATTTACGTTTGCTAACATAAAGCTTCAAACCAGTGTGATCTGGAGATGGAAGAGAGCAGTGCCAGCCCCAGAGCTGCCACCTTTTAAGGAGGCAGGACTGGAGACTGAGGTGTGCAAAATAAAAAGTCTCCCATGGGCTGTTGGGAGGTTTCCCAGAGCAGAATTGTTGAAAATCCAGGGATTTTCAGGCCTTAACCTTTAGGCAGTGATGTTTCCAAGTCAAAATGGTAACCTCTGTGAAAGACAGCTCTTTATATTCTCTGCACATGTTTATACTCATCAGCCTCTTTTTGTTTTCATGGCTATGAGGGTTAATCAGTTTTTCTTCCCTCTGTTTAGAAAGGCGCAAAACCCGTGGTGAAGCCAGCTGCAACCAAAACCCAGCCTCAGAAGAAAGCAGAGAGTTCCAGCTCTGACTTGAGCAGCTCAGATGATGAAGCACCACCAAAGAAACAGCCACCAAAACCAACAACACCTAAATTGGGTACCTCTTACTGTGTATCATGAGTCAAAGTACAAAAACAAAAAAGCCAGGGGAGGAGTGATGGGGGATGTACCTCTGTGCAAAGGCATATGTATTAACTTAGCAGTCTGAAAGTCTGCTTTCAGTGCCATTTGCACTCCAGTCCAGTCTGCTTCTGACAAGGAAGAGCTGTAGAATTGCTTGCAAATAAAACATCTGGTTCCAAATGCTGCATTGTTTGCATAAGTAGCTGTAATCAGCAGCCTTAACTACTTAAGTTATACTTTTGCCAGTGTCTTCCTCTCAAAAAGCAAGGAAGGTCTTTACTTACCGTTTAGTCCTGGAACTTCTGGTGAGCTACAGTGGAGTGTTTTCTGAAAGCTACCTCTTAAGCTTGCAGTAGGATAAAACAACAGTTTTGCAGTGCTACCTGAATTTGTCTTATTGGCTCCTTGTGGTTCTTTTCCCTCTGTGATACTTCATGCTGAGCATAATTACTCCTCATCTGCCACAGCGTGTTTTCTAATGTCCCTTTTCACTTGTCTCAAAAGGAGGTAAAGCTGCCCAGACAACCACCAAGGTGGTCAATGGAAAAGCAGCAAGCAGTAGCAGCAGTAGTGCAGATTCGGATGAGGAAGAAGCTGCACCGAAGAAGGTAAGTTAGACCATAAAAAAACTTCCTGAACACTGTAGAAGTCTAGTAACTGGGTGTATCTCTGTCTTGCAGGGACTGTGAAATGTGTAGACAAAGGCACAGACTACACAGATGCTGAGCACAGCATTTGTAGCTGTTATACCTCCTCCTATATACAGTGGAATTATGTGTTCTAGCATCTCTCCATGCACTGGCTTTCTTCCCTAATACCTTCTTGTTGTTTCCCCTGCTCCGTCCTTTTACAGGAAGACGTCTCATTGTGTCATAACCATATTGTAGTCTCCATTATACATTCACTTTTGCATGACTCTCTTGTGTTTAGCTATCTGTAAGTTTGAGTTTTCCACTAAGAAGTGCTTACAAATGTTTTCTGCAACACAAAAATAATCCTCGTTGTGTTTAACCAAGTGACAGTTGCTACCATTTCAGTCAGTTCTGTGCTCATTGGTCAGAGGAGCTCCTCATCAGGGATTCATCCAGCAGAAAACAACAGCAGAGTGGCCAGAAAGATCACAATGCTTACGTGTTTCCTAACATTTGCATTTGAGAATCTTTATTAATTTTTCTCCCTTTGTCTTCAAAATTTGCTCTTAAGTGAGGTATGGAGTTAAACTAAGATCCACATTCAGCTGTCCCAATAAGATTTTGCAACTTCTTTTTTAATGTGTGTTTCTTTCCTTCTTGTGATAAGGCTGTTCCCAAGAAATCACCTCTGCCGAAACCTGCAACCACTCAAACATGTCCAGGGAAAAACAAACGTGCCAAGGAAAGTTCCAGTAGTGAGGACTCATCTGATAGCTCAGATGATGAAAAGCCACCTGCAAAACAAAAGCTGAAGTCTGGTAAGTACCAAGTACCGTTGCAGCTCTGCGGGAGGATGCTTTCTGCCAGAAGCTCTTGCAGCGCACAGGCACGTCTTGTGGCACACAAGGTTCCAGGTGGTGTTGATGGTGGTACTGTGAACCAGAAGTACAGCACCTCTTTTCATGTGTGCTCTTGGCGCTAAGCGTATAATTTGGCTCCTCCCTCAATCAAGGGACAGGGATTGAGAGACATTGTGGCAGACTCTGCTTGCCTTGCTGCATGTCTTCCACTTGGGTAGGCTTTGAGTACATTCTTCCTGCAGGTTTCCCATCTGCCAGGATTTGGGAAGTAATTTGCCAGCGTATATTTTTTTTTGCCTGTAACTGCAGCAATTTAAGCTTTTTTAGTTCTTTTGTGAAGTATTCAATCCAGCTGATGGGCTAAATGGGCCTCTGTTCAATATAATATAGTGCTTTTAGGATTCCAGTAGAGAGCTGGATCTGAATGGAGGACCAAGCATCAAAACTCGTTTGATTCTCTAAACAGAGGTTTTGAGGAGGCAGCAAATGAAAACAAGCAACAATTGACATCTGTATGGCAACACGAGCTCCCATTCTTCTAAAATGCATAGAAAACTTCTGCAGAGATGGTTGGGTCAGGTTAACCCCAGGTGGAGAGTTAAACTCACAGTAGAAACAGGAGATAGCAATGGGGTGGGTGTAACTTTTCAAATTATAAGCTAGTATCTTTGTAGCTGCAAACATCTCGTGTGTTGCTCACATTGTCACGTAGGCATCAGAATGCTGTGTCTCTCTTCATAGGTCAGTACAGTGCTGTGCCACCTCCTCAAGCTATGCAGGCAAAGAAAGGCATTGCCACCAAGGCTCCTGCAAAAAAGGCAGAGAGCAGTGACTCTGCAGACAGTAGCAACGAGGCAGAGCAGGTGCCCTCAAAGGGAAGAGCAGGTACGTTGTGAGGAGAGGAGGCTGTGGAGGAAGTACTACATGGTGCGGACAGTGTTTTGACAATGTCTTGGTTTCCTTGAAAAAGCCATTGGACTTTGATATGTGTTGCTGTTTGCTTCTGTGGAAGCTTCTGATTAATTTGAAGGCATCCTAAACAATACTGTGTACAACCTGTGGCTCCAAACTGTGTGCAGGTTGGACTACTTTGCATGTGTTGCTTTGAGAAGTCATCAGCATCCAGTTTAGTGGGAATAAGCCAGACCCGCTACTGCAGCTGGCCAGGTCCTTGCTTGGCATCTGATGTGCTGGCTGAATGACTGGTTCACTGAGAAGTGAGTTTTTTCACATTTTTGTGGTTTAACCCCAGGCAGCAACTAGGATGACGCAGCTGCTCACTCACTTCCCCCAAGCCAGGATGGGGAAGAGAATCAGAAGGGTAAAAGTGAGAAGACTTGTGGGTTGAGAGAAAGACAGTTTAAGTAAAGCAAAAGCCACGCATGCAAGCAAAGCAAAACAAGGAATTCATTCACTAGTTCCCATTGGCAGGCAGGTGTTAAGCCATCTCCAGGAAAGGAGGGCTTTCCACATATAACTGTTATTTAGGAAGACAAACACCATAACTCTCAACATCCTCCCTTTCTTCTTCCCCCAGCTTTATATGCTGAGCGTGACATCCCATGGCATGGAATATGCCTTTGGTCAGTTGGGATCGGCTGTCTTCTCCCAGTGCTGTGTACTCCCAGCCTACTCGCTGTCAGGGCGGTGTGAGGAGAAAAAAAGCCTTGACCGCTTAGCGACAACCAAAAACATTAGCGTGCTGTCATCAGTATTCCCATCCCAAACCAGCACTTTACCAGCTGCTAGTAAGAAAGTTAACTTCATCCCAGCTGAAACAAAAACACACATCTGGAGAGGGTTGGATCTTGGGGCAAAGGCTGGTGTGAATGTGGTCCGTTAATTTATAACTTGGTTTTGCAGGCAAAGCAGTGGCTAAAACAATCCCTGCCCCCCAAAACAAAGCTGTGACCACCAAGAAGGCTGAATCTAGTTCTGACAGTGACTCAGGTAATTCAATAAATAGTTTTGCTTTTTTTCTTTTTTGTTTTTATGGTAACACTTTTATTGGCCAGGCTGCTATATAGTGGTGTATCTGGTAAGTGTATGAGCTTGAAAGCTTCACACTGTCCATAGCTAAGAAGAGGTGAAATTGAAAACCAGCAGCCTGCTGTGCAGAGTGGAGTCTGACCGTGAAGACACCAGTGAGACCATTGGCAAGTGCAGAAGGGTCTGTATGTTGCTGGATGGAAAGGGTGGGGCATCATGTGTATCAGGTTTCTCCAGGAGGGGTGATGGTTACATTTCTTGAGAATTTGTGTCTTCAGATTTTTTGTTTCTGTTATCCCATTGTTTTTGGGAGAAGTTTCCAAAATAAAAGTCATCTCCATACCAAGTTCAAAGCAGACTCAAAAGATGCTTTCTAATGTGACCCTAGAAATGGAGGCAGTGTGCTTTGTATCTTCTGTTGATCAAGTTTAGGGTTTGCAATGCCTATTTCCCGTCTTAAGTTCCCTATGTGCTACATTTCTCCTCCAAGTTCAAGGTGCTCCTGTTGTATATCAACATCTCTGGTGCCACAGCAGGGAGTGTGAGTGGCAACTGCCTGTCTGTCTGCAGACAGCTAGCACTAGACTAGACACTTCCAACAAGGGGCGGGAGTTCTGTCTTTTCTGGTTTTGTTGCCTGTTTTCTCACAAATGGACAAGGTTATTAAAGTGTTCAGAAATGTGGGAATAGATCACACATGGCATCCCAGATTCCTGTGACACACAATACAAAGTATATTTGTACACAGGAGTATCCTCAGACTGCTGCTAAACACATCTGATACAGGAAATGGGAAGATAAAATGAGATACTCTGCTGTTGCTGCCTCACTTTCCCTGCTTTGTCAATTTTATCGCCTAATTTCTTGCCTGTTCTTTGATCTTTACCACATAGCTTCTTTTCTTGATGTTTCTTCTCAAGCTTGTTCTTGGTGATACCTGTACTTTCTCCAGTCCCTTACTCTGTACCTTTTCTCCTACATTATTCTCCAAGTATCTGCTTCCTTGTGTATGCATTAGTGAAGAACTTAAACTGCTTGTTTTCACTTCCTCCCAACAAAGTAGGTACGTGGAAAGATGAATGCTGTTCCCTGACCATTCATCAAATGCTGCTTATTGCCAGTTATCTAGTGTCTCAGCCTTGGGCCACAACCCACTTTGCTTTTCACTTCCCCATGAGTTATATACATATTATTACTAAAGTAATCTGCACCAGAAGCTTATTAACTTTATGAACACCTTTTTTTTTTTTTTAAATTAATTTTATTTAGATTCCAGCTCTGAAGGTGACAAGAAGAAGGTAGGGAGTAAGGTCCCAGCTAAACAACCTGTGATAAAGAATACTTCCAAACCAGCAAAAGCAGCTGTCAAGCCTGGTCAAGCAAAGAAAGACTCCAGTTCCTCCTCAGACAGCTCAGGTATTGGTATAGGAGAAAAGGAGAATTTCCACATGAACATGGTGCTTGGTTAGACCTCTGTGTTTCTAGGCAGGATATGAGGGTGCATTTGGACAGGAGTATTCATTGCAGTGCTGTTTCAAGCAGTTAATGAAGTGCAGTGTGTATCAACGCTGAACCTGTATGTTAGCTTCGTGTTGAAGGAATGGGGCTTTGCCTTGATTATCCTTTTCCTTTGCATTGTAGATTCTGATAGCTCTGACAAAAAAGCCCCTGTGAAGCCCACAGCTAAAGCCGTGACCCCTGCAGCAAAGAAGTCACAAGCTGCCACAAAGAAAGCACAAAGCGGCTCAGATTCGGATAGCAGCTCCAGCAGCTCTGAGGATGAGAAGAAAAAGAAAGGTGCTCCGGCTAAAGTAGCTGGCAAAGTGGGTAAACCAGTGTCCAAAACTTCTACCCCAGCTCCAAAAGCAGACACTTCTGACTCTGATAGCTCAAGCAGTGAAGACGAAGAAGAAAAGAAGCCGGCAGCAAAACCAGCCACCAAATCTACACGGGCAGCAAAAACAATTGTGGGGAAGAAGGCAGCTGCTTCTAGTAGTAGCAGCAGCAGCTCATCTGATAGTTCCAGTGAAGAGGATGAGAAGCCCAAAAAGGGAGGGAAAGGGGCACAGAATGGTTTTAAGAATGCTGCATCCACAGAGAAATCAAAAGCATCCACACCAGCAGCAAACAACCTGAAGTCTAAGCCAGCTGGTGGGAGCAGTAGCAGCAGTGAAAGCAGCTCTGAAGAAGAGACTGGAAAAGTCAATGGAGGTACGGCCTACAGGCTGGGAAGTGGGTCTGTCAGGCAGTGTTACTGAGCTAAGCATGAATCAGAGCTTTTCCTAAACAATCTTACTAATCTCTATATGCTATCAGATTATGCCATCTGGTGGAGTACTGAGAGGAAAGGGCTAGTTTTTAATTCAGTGATACTTTTTCTCTGTATTGCATATCTGCTGGCAGTGGAATTTGTGACAACATGAAGTACATTTCTGTACAGTTGTTGCCAGTTGCACAAGATTGTTAGTGACAGCAAGGCACTGGAGGACCTGCCGGAGGACCTTGTCTGTGTTGAGTGGGACACCATAGGTGATGCCCCAGTGCACAATCTCCATGTGTATCCCTCCAGGAGGAAAATGACTTTGCATGTACTAGTAATCTGTGCAAGTGCATACTGTGTGACTCCAAGAATCGCAAATTTTAACCAACAGAACTTTCTGAAGTGCAGTAAATCATTAATATAGAGGTACCCTATTCTACAAAATTATCTTTATCCATTAGAATAGGATGGCAAAATCGTTGTTGAGCCAGAATGGCTACTAGTGTCTGTTGTAGCAGTCTTGTTTTCTGGGTGAGGTAATGCAGGGACTGATTGTCACACCTGCGTCAACACTGGGTTTGCATTCTGGGGAAGAGATGGCATTGCCTCTCCCAGCACTGCAGTTGCTCCCTTTGAAGTTTTACTGCTGTACATCTAACAGGCACAATCGTGAAGAAGCAGAAGAGGGAAGATGTTCAGGAGCCAGAGACACCACACAGTAAAAAGGCAAAGATCAGAGCTAAAACACCACACACAGTTCCCAAGGTGAAACAGGTGAGTGAGGCTGGACTGTGGTGACTGGCGGGGGAGGCGTCTCTGCCTCCTGAACAAGTAGGCTTGTTTGGGGTTTTCTGGGAGGTTGGACCCGCAGGGTTATTTGTATTTTTGCTACCTCTTCAAGCGCTTGAACCTTGTCTGGAGAACCCTAGGGAGTGCGCATATGTGCATAATATTATCTGGCAAAGATTGATTGGATATGCTTGCACAGGAGCATCCTTGGGCTGCCTGATCTGAAGAAAGGAAAGAATTATGACTCTGAGAAACACTTAAAGATTGAGGTGATGTGAACAGGGCTCCGTATTTGCAGGGCAAGTAGGGAAGGAGGTTGTCAGTGAGGGAATATCATGTGCATGTATGTGCACTACTGTGTCTCATTTTCTTTCTCTTTAACAGCCAGCCTCTCCATTCCGCCGTGTAAGGGAAGAAGAGATTGAGGTGGATGCCCGTGTTGCTGATAACTCCTTTGAGGCAAAGGTAGGGCTAGGTAGCGCCCAGAGCGGTAACACTTGGCCTCGGCAGAGCAGCCTTGGTGTGCTTGTGGGCAGTCTTTTTGGCGGGAACTTTTTCCACCAGGAGGTGCTGTTAGGAAGCATGTGAGCACTGGCTGGAGGCATGTGGGAGAGTGGTAACAGCTCCAGTGTTAATGTACTGGTGTTTGCTGGGTAGGATGAAGTGCAAAGCATTGCCTTTACTCTCTTGGGTACTGACCTGAGTTTCTCTTTTCTCTCCCCCTTCATCCCTCACAGAAAGGAGCAGCTGGTGATTGGGGTGAGAAGGCTAACAATATCCTGAAATTCACTAAAGGCAAATCTTTCCGCCATGAGAAGACAAAGAAAAAACGAGGCAGCTACCGTGGGGGCACTATATCGACCCAAGTCAATTCCGTCAAGTTTGAAAGTGACTGAAAATGTTTCCTTGGGAATTCATAAACCATCTGCTCACCAGAATGGCTTGGATGGGCATGTGGACATTATGGATGTCAAGCCTTCCTGGAATGCTACTTCCCCGTACCCATTGTGGGGCAGGCAGCTCCAGCATGGGGATGTGGGAGAATGGTTGGCTGTTTCCCCCTTTTATTTCTAATTCTGGTTTTTAGGCCCGTAATTTGGAACCATCCTTGAGCTGGTGTTACTGGCACCACTCGGGTGACCTCCAAGACTTAAATTTTCTACGGTCTTATTTTAAAAGGCTGGCAGTGATTTTTCATTTCAGTTTCCTGCCCATCTAGTAGAAGAAAGAGAAATCATTCCCCTGTACCTTGACCTCCCACTTCTTTTTCAGCCAGTTTAACTGTGATACCTGTGAAATGGCAAGTATTGTAGCTTGCCTTTGGCTAATTACTCTAAGAGCAACAACTGATTTGAACCCTCTGGCTGTAATCCCCACCCCCACCTGACATTTCAAGTTCCCGGTTGCAGTGTGACAGGGTTCCTCTTTTCTGTTTCCTTCTTTTATGGTTTCACCTTGCAATAGATTCCTACCGTCCTCTTCCTTCCACTCCTGTTGAGGCCAATAACCAGAGTACTTAAAGAACCAGTCTAAATACACCTTGCAAGTTGGGGGCTATTGTCAGAAAGACCAAGGTCTACAGTACAGCTGTGGCACTCTTGATAACAGTTTTATTGGGAACGTAGCTGGGGAGTGGAGATGTGCAGAAAATCTTGACTGCATGGAGGGTGTGATGTTTGGCTCAGTGGGAAGGGGTAAGGAGGCAGAGGAGATAAAGCCCTCTTTCTACCCAGCTCTGCTTTTTGCTGCATTTTTGTTTCAGAGGCTCTGACTGCAGTGTGGCATTACTCCTTATTCTCTTTCAACAGAAAGCGTGCCAGCTTATGCTTACTCCCAGCAGTGTGCCATGCAGCTTGTTAAGAGTTGACATGAATGTACAATTAATGCCTTAAATTTCTTTCCTGGGGTGCATCACTTGCTGTTTGAGCTGTTTTCCACCTGTTAAATCCCTCTCAAGAAGTAAAATGCCAGTTTCCCCATAGCAATGAGGCAAATGAAGTCTGGTGGTGTCATGTTTGAAGCATTAGCTACAAGTGCATGTTCAGTGTGGGGAGCCTCAAACAAGATCAGTAAGATGCAGCCTAAACTGCGATTTCCTGAGCAACTGGGATAATAGAATGGCTTGCTGCTGTTGAGAGGAGGGCTTGCTTTCCTTCCAGTTGCGCGACTGCCTCATTTCCGGTGTAACGCGCGTCTGGTAGAAAATGGTTCCCCCCACTACTTTTTTCCTCTTTTAGGTGGATTAAGTTAATTTTTGTTTGTGGAGCAGTCTGCTGAACCCATAGCCGGTATGAATTGAACAGCGGTAGTGCATGTTTGGGAAACGGGGCAGCGGGCTGTGAGAACTGCTCGCCCCATCTCATGAAACTGCCAGCCACCAAGAGGGGTTATGCAGGCCCTGATTTCCATGTTTCCATTCCCTCCCTGAAGGGTGACAATGAGAAGAACCCTGTTGTTACAGGAAGCTACATTTGTGTGCAAAGCAGTGTCACCTAATTGAGGGTTGGATGAGACTTGATGAGCTACCCCCATGTATGTGAGCTGCAACTTGTTCCAATGAGCATTTTTCAGGACTTCCTCTCTGGCTTGCACAGTAAGTGTGGTGCCTGGATTCTAGGCTGCAGTGTTAAGGGGCCCAGGAGACGATGGTTATTGCAAGGACTTAAAGGTTAGAGGCCAAAGGATGGTGGGAAGAGAGTGTTTTCCGCTTGGGGATTTGAACGTTGTCTTGCTTGTGACTTGTCATTTGCTATCTTTTTCTGTTTATCAGGAACTTACATTTCTAACTCCTGACCCCCCAAAACATAAAAGTTTTTTAAAAAGTTTATTTTAAATGTGAGCATACAAATGTCTCGGGGAAATAAAGATGGCTGCCTTTGTAATCTGAGTGGATCTGATAGTTAAAGGTATGGAATAGCAGGTGGGAAAAGGGAGGATATGGGTGCTGGGGGTAATGTAGCACCGTCTCTCTAATGGATAGGTCTGGCTACATCTATTGACAACCGATTCTTGTCTCCTCAGTTACAGGCTCATGTGCATGGAGCAGGCCTTCAGAACTGAAGGTGGCCTGTGCCGCTGGCTGGTGACTGACTGCAAGAAATGGGGAGAAAACGAGTGGAAGGATGTTTAATTACAGCAATCTAAACAGGCTGCTTGAGTCCCTTCATGCTAGAATATCTCATTAGGTCTCCTTCAGCGTGGCTACCACATCAGCTGTATGGCAGCTGGCAATATAACTTCAGTAGCACCAGGCTCTGGGAATAACAAACAGTAGGAGTAACTGAAAAATTCTGTATGTACCTGGTTAAAAGAAGTAATCTCTGTGTCCCCTGTGATCTCTTCCTGCCCTGTGACCACGCGTACAGGGAAAAGATATTTACCAGGGCCTGGTGAAGGTCTTGTGTGCTGTAATGCTTATTTTTCCGCCTTGTGCGCTGCCTTTGTTGAAAGGTTGCACAGAATTGCCAGGTGGATTTGGGCTGTTAGTGGCTCAGTACCCAATGCTGCCTCCCCCGGCCTTCCTGCTGGAAGGTGGTGGTGTAGGAGAAGGTGTAACACTAGCTGAAGTTTCAGCAGCAGCTGCAGAGTGTGTCGTGAGTCTGGCTGGAGATCAGCACCTCAGTGAGTGAGTGCAGCAAGTGCTGGGGGAGGGAAACGCTTTGTCAAAGCTACGTGCTCTTCCATGGGCTTGATACCGGGGGGGGGGGACACGACTGCTTCCTCCACAAGCTTTTGCTGCTGCCAGGCAGCCTTAACCTCCGTTTGCGCCGCTGTCCTGAAAGGCAGACATCCGCTTTCCCCGTGCGTCGCCGGCGCAATTTCAGCTGTGGTTGACGCTGGAACTGGACTAACAGGACATTCCCCCTCCCGGCGTGTACCGTACCCCTGTGGGCGCCCCGGGACGCTGTCCCCGTCCCGACTAAGGCGTGCGCAGTCCTCTGTCCCCCCCTCCCCTCCGTTCCCTTCCTCTGGCGGCGGCCGCAGAGGGGGCGCCCGCGCAGGGTCCCGCACGCCTTGCGGGCGCGTCCCGACGGCACACACACGTGGCAGCCGGAGCGCCGGGGGCGCCTCGCCGTGCTGCCCCC
>VZSF01006068.1:128724-183682 GCA_013398295.1 Chionis minor | reverse complement strand
CCCCCGTAACCGCCCCGCCGCCACCAGTGCGAGCGCGGCCGAGGGCTGCGGCGTTCGCCCCGCCGCCGGCCGCCCCGCGGGGAGGGGGGGTCCTGCTGCCCTCGGGTGGGGGCTCGGGGTGGGCTGCGGGCGCCAGAGGCGGCAGCCCCAGCCCCGGGTGCTGGCAGCCGCGCTGCGGGTGAACGCCGAAGGGGTGGATTGAGCTCCCGGCGGAGGCACCCGGCTGCTCCGCTGCGGCGGGAGGGGGGCGGGGAACGGTTTGAATTCCCGGCTTGGCCCCGGCTCTGGCGGGAGGCGTGCGGGGAGCCTGGCTCGCTCCCACGGGGCTACTGAAGGGCACGAGTTAAGCATCTGCTTAACTGCGCGGCGTTGGAGCCTTGGCACCTGAACAAATGTTCGCAGCGCCTTTGTGCAACTTGCTTCGTCTTCCTCTGGCAGATTAGATCTCAGGAGTGTCTTCCCTCTCCTGTTCTGCCTCCTCTTCCTGTGCATCCCTCCTCAACCCTTGTTTATGGCAGCTCAGCCAAGTCTCATTCCTCCGGTGTGCTCAGAGCCAGAGAGCTGTTTGGTTTGGTTGTGAGTGGGTTTTTTTTGTTAATGTGAGAGCGTCAGTTGTCTTATTGAAGATAAGACTCATCTCTAGCTTCTCTACTGCTGTAATTCTGTCAAATGTGATCAGACTTGTCTGTCAGGACTTTATCAATCCCCAGTGCTTCCTACACAAGATTTCACAACCTTCTGGGGTGTTTAATGACTTCTTTCTTTTAATGTGGTGCTTCTCTGCAGAAAGAAGCTGAAATGACAGGGCAGTAAATGGCAGGCTTTTCTTCCCCACCCTTCTTGACCGCTTCTCTCAAGTTTGGTGCGCTTCTATCTCTCCAGTTTTCTCTGCAGTCTCAAGAACTTGTTCAACTTGACTGTTGTACAGACGTAACCCCTTCTTGAGACCAAAATGTGCACTGAACTGTCGTGTGCTCTCACTTCAAGGTCTGTGGCTCACATAAGTATTTGGAAATGGCCCTGAGCCTTTCTGTCTCTTGCATCTGGGAATTACAAATAATGTTTGTGAGTGCTTCCACGCTGCAGAGCTGAGACTGCTCCCAAGGAGCGCAGCCTCGCGTCGGCTGCTTCTCTGTCTTGCAGCCGTGTTGCAAGTGAGGAGAAAAGGCCATGTGGAAGAACTTGCTGTTGCAGAGCACCGTGGTGTCATAAACCCTCTCTGTCCCCTCCAGAAGACAACCGCAAAGCCTGTGGATGTGGAGTCGGGGGGAATCTCACTTATCACCTAGAGGGATTTAATGTATGATGAGAGGCCAGGTGACGAAGCAGACGTGTGGTGTCTGACACCATCCGCCAGCTCAAGTTCCTGAAGATGTGTGTAGTTTCAAATGCCTTGACAAGCTGAGGTACAGATCTTTATTTCTTTTCTTAGTTGTTATGGACCAGTATTTTTTTCTTTAGTGCATGGTTCCCTGGCTGTGACCTGTGCATTGCCAACCTCCTGCTGGCCAGAGATTCCCACCTTGTCTGTGGAGCTTCCTCTGTAAAATTCCAGTGATCCAGGAATGATGTTGAAGATGGCCCAAGGTCCCAAAAGTTTGGAACTGATTGGGGACTACATCAGTCTTTGTCCAAAACAGATGAGGATGAGCAGAGCCCTTCTGATGCTGTTGTGAGGAAACAGTAGCACCGAGCGTGGGGTGAAGCATGAGTTATTCTGATGCTGGCTTGATCGCTGCTGTGGTTGCTCCCTTTGGTCTTTTGCGCATCTGGGCTTTCTTCATTCACTGTGTTTCTTGTGGGCCACCATGAAGATGCCAAAAGAAAAATGCTAGAAAGATACGCTGTTTTGAGTCTGTGCACTATTCGCTCTGTATGCAAACAATTTTAAAGAACTCGGGACTGTAGGCTGCCTGGGGAGGCTTGTATTTGAAGGGAAGGTTTTTTCCTTGCTCATTGTTTTCTATACTAAAATACTAATGCTAGTATTAGTATGCTGTGATACTAATATTAGTATATTACAATACTAATATTAGTATTTTAGTGTTATTTACCCAGGTGACTCTGGTGAAGCAGGAGTCAGTGATAATCCCAAACCAGAGCCCAGAAGCCCACCAAGCACTGAGTTGGATGTGATTGATGGTTAGACTTCCCTGCTTCAACACGTGCTTTATTAAGTTTACTTCATACAGCGTTGCATCCTTTAGGTTTTACTAGAGATTCCCCTGGGCAGCTCCCGCTTGTAGTGCGACATCTTCCTGCAGTGGCAGAAATGCTCTCGGAGCTGCATACCTGCCTGCTTGCACAGAGTTTTGGCTTCCATAAATTAGCCACGACTGGGTTGGCTGTCATCAACTTGAAGGTAGCAGATGGTCCTGTTTTTTCTGGATCGTACCCAACAGATGAAGCAAACTTTGGTTTCATATTCCAGGAAGAGTTTGGAGCATCCAAGTGAAGGTGCCTTTTCCTTTTGGCTTCAAATGAATCGTGCTGCTTTGTTAACTCTTGAGAAGTTTACAGGGAAAACACTTCTTACTGTGGGCAAGAGCTAGAAAGAGACTAGCATGCAGGAAGGGAATTAATTCAGCCCCACGGATACAGGTTTCCTGGTCGTTGCCAGGAACTAGGCAATACAAAGTACTGGAGGAGAGGGAGAGGTGTAAAGGGCAAGGTCCTTGCGATGGGGTCTGTTTGCTGCCCTTTCTTAGTGGGCTTCTCTGCTTAGCCTGCTGGCTCTCAGAGGTTTTAGTACTTCAACCTAATAGAGGGCACCTGAATTAGAGAGACTTGTATCTTTAGAGCTTTAGCTGTTCAGTTACTTCACTTAAGTTACATTGATGTAGTCTTCCATCGATATCAAAATCATACCCTGCCAAATGTGTTAAACAGGGACAAATTTCAGCCCAGAAAGAGGTTTCTCAGGGGAGTTTGAGGGATATTTTCTCTCTGCTCCCTTTCTGCCACCTCCCATTTCAATTTCAATGCTTTGCTGTGGCTTTGAAAGCAAACTCCCAGCAGCTGATGGTGGCCAGGAGTGTGGGGCAGGAGGGGATGCTGGTTCCTGCAGTGGCAGTCACCCGAGCGCTTCCCCCTGCCCACCCTTCCTGCAGCAGGCTCTGGTCCTGCCTCTAACCAAGGTGCCTGCTCTGCCCCGCGTGCTGCAGCGGTGAAACTTAAAGCCTCTGTGGCACAGACTTTTTTAATAGTTTTCTTGAACCCTGACTTCTGACTTGATCTTAATTGTGGTGTTAGGCAGATTGCTCTGCGTAAATCGGACAATTTGCATGGCTTTACTGAGCGCTTTTCGCGACAACAGGGGAGGGTCTGTTCACCCTTTCCAAGCCTTCTCCTTCCAGTGGCAATGGTATTTATCTCATTTAGCCGCTAGCCCAGGACTTCACACCATAAACGAGGAGGTGGTTCTGTCTGCTCCGCTCTCGGATCTAGTGTGGGAATCTGTCATTTATTTATATTTCGCACCTCTGCTGAAGTGCAGGCTGTGAATTTACCTCCCAGCAGAATCCTGTTCCTGTGCCCAGTGGTCTGGAGGTTTGTTGAAGACCACCTGCCTGCAGCCGAGCTCCGTAGCCAGAGGGCTTGGCTGCGCTGTGGGTATGAGCTGCACTGGCTACAGCACCTGCCCTGCTTGTGCCCCACGTTGGGTGCCAATAAATCTGTCATTGTTTGGGCTGGATTGGATACTGAGGCGAGGGATGGAATTCCTTGTTGGTCAGTTCTGGGTGCCCTGTCCTGTCCTCCCTGCACATGTGTCCCCTTTATGCTTCTCTGCTTCTGACCCTCCTCCAATGGGGCAAATCACAAAGTCAGCTGGCCTTGGGTGTTACAGCAGTAAGTATAAGCAAGAGTATCTCTGCATGCCATGCCTTGGCAGCAGCTATAAACATGGGTCTTACCACTCTGTGAGCCAACAGTTTCTGCACAATATGCTGCCAGTTCCAACAGTTAGAAGAGGCCTAGCTGAAAAGCAGAGTTACTGAACAAAATTGGTCCTGTTTTACCTCAAACCAGGACACCTGGCTGGAGGATCCTGCTGCAAAGCTTGTGGGGCGGCTGAAGTGTCTTCAGTGTCAGCAAGAGGTAAAGTGAGGAGGTGAGCAGGTGGATTTTGAGCTTTCCTTCATCTAGCCTTCGTGTGCAAAAGGTTTAGGTCTTCTCTCCTGTCCCCTTTGCTATCTGCCTGAGGTCCTGACAGCGAGTAGTTACCGAACAAGGGATGGAGCACGGATCTAGGGCTGAAGCTGTGGCCAGGGTATCTCCCTGGGCACGGACAGAGCAGGGATTAGCTCTGGTGGTATTGAGCTGGGGGAGGAAAAATGGTCTCTTCCTGCAGCCTGGCATTTTCCTGCTGCTTGGGAATATTTGCACCCTCCCTTGTTGCCTGGGCAGGGAGAGGGGATTCCTGAACCAGCACCTTTAGGGATTGCTCCTGATGTTGGAAGGGATGAAGCAGACAAGAGCAGTATGCAAGTCTCCTGTGTCAGCATCTGCCTCTGGCCTGAGGGCTGAGATTGACCCCTTGCTTGTCATTTGGATTTTGGGAGCCCCCAGAAGGTTCGGACAGAGCTGTGGGCCTCAGCAATGTCTGGCACATAGGTCTGTGGCAGGACACTGCCCTTGCTGAAGATGGGTGATGCTTTTTTTTTTTTTCTCTTTAATTAACTATTCCTTTCACCTGCACTGTTTCTTCACCTTTTCCTTGTTGCCCAATGAGAAAACACCCCACCCCACATATAAAACCACCTATTCTGCTCTTCTCAACACACTTAGGTATGTGTATGACCCACCGGGTGCCCCAGGACAAGCCTATACCTGTCATGGAGCCTATCCTGAGATCCTGCTATCCTGGAGAAGGCCAGCAGTACAGGGCTGTCATCCCTCCCTCTCTGCCCTGGAAGCTGCACGTGCTCTGGAATTGCTGTGCAATGTCATAGCCAAATGCTACTTTCCTTGGTGTTGAGTAGGCTAAATCCCTTTTGAGCCTCTCAAGTAAGCTGAGAACTAGACCAGCTTCATGGGCTGCAGCTCTGTGGTGGCCAGTGTTCTTGGCATGAGCCAGCCTGTTCTGGCTGGCACAGAGGCAGGATCCTTGCAGGGCTTCTGCTCCCTTCTCTCCAGCCCATCACCCTTGTCTCCATCCTCCTGGAGCGCTTGCTCTGTGGGTCCAACCACCCCCTTGGTCTCTGCTAGCGTTTCTCATGTTTCCCGTAGCTCCTGCGGGCACAGCCACCCAGTTGTCCCTGGATGGGACGGGTGGCAGTCCAAGCCCTAGCAGGAGTTGCCTTTGAAACAGGGGAGGCTCTCAGCCAGCGTGTGCTCTGTTTCTCTCCCATGTCCTTGTCCATGAGGGACTGGAAAGCAATGTGGGCGGAGTATGGTACTTTTACCCTCCCATGTCTGCACCCCCATGTGCTGTCTCTGGCCAGAGGTATCCAGCTGCTGAGGGGAGCCTGAAGATTGTGTTTAGCAGGATCTTATCCAGGACTTTCTTTCCTGCCTCTTAATTGATCAAGCAATAGTGGAGAGGCTGGCAGAGAGTATTGGACCAAATTCTGCTCTACCACATCCCTGCAGCCCCCCTGGGGCTCAGCGTGTGGGGCCATCCAAAATCAACTTACAATTGTTCCCATTGTAGCTTCTTCTCCCCGCACCCCTCACCCCGCTTCGTAGCGTGTCTGAACTGGGTCCTCAGGACACAGCTCTGCTTCTGACTGTTCCCAAATAATTATCGTGTAATTCTTCTCCCAAAATAATACAAGGTGTGGGTGAGGTGCATTCGCTTCCAGTGATGTAGCAACACCCCTTACACAACAGAAATGCTGGGTGTTTCACCGAGCTGGGAATGGGATGACGGCCGTAGGACTGTGACTAAGGGGCGTCAGTGTGCCACGGGTGTTGCGCATTATCTCTGGGGCTGCTTTCTGGGTTTGCCTTCTTCCACCGCATCAGTATCCTTGTGCCTGCTTTCCCTTCCCAGCCCTTTCCACTGTGCCTCCCCATCCATCTGCAGCAGAGCAGCTCTCCATCCGGACCCCTGCTGAGCTCTCTGGGAGTGCGGTTCCTCTCGGAAGGTCCTGCTGTGACCTGGGCTCGCTCCTGCCCTGCCTGTGCTGAGCAAGGTGGCTGCCAGCCTTGCGAGGGCCAAAAATGGAGCGTGCCTCTCGGCATTCCCACTGGGCTCCACAGGCCCCCCAGCGAGCTTGCACAGACATCAAGGGCTCAGAGGGAACCAGCCGTTCTGGCTGGGCAGAAATAGAAATTAAATCCAGCTGTGCTGGTTCTGTAGCAGTAACCAGGGGTGGAGCAGTGAGTGTGTCTGCTGGTGCTGTGACCCAGCACAGCTCCTCCAGCTACTCTCCCTCTCTACTCTCTGTAAGTCAGTCTGCTAGTTTGTGAGCCTTAGGAGCACAGAGAAGAGGTTCTGAATTTCTGGAAAACTCCCCTGATAGACCTTGATGTCTGACCTTGGGTTTTTTTATCTTTGTGGCTTTTTCTTTTATCGTGGGGTTTTTTTATTTTATTTGGTAAGCCTTTTCCCCAGTGATGAACTCCAGACTGCTCTCCTCTCCCAGCTCATGAGCTTCTGGCTTGCAGCGACAATCCCAGCTGTTAGTTGCCTGAGTACCTGTTTGAGAAACCCCATAACAATTTATTGTGGTTTAGACAATTTTTCTCTCACCCGATGAGCCCTCCCCACCCAGGAAGGGGAATCGGGAAGAAAACAAGGAAACCTGGGGGTTGAAAGATAAACAGATTTAATAGGATAGAACTAGATAATTACCAGTACTAACACTAAAGAACCCATATTGATCCCAATACCCATATACACTATACCAGGATTATACTCAGCCAGCTGTATCAGTCAGAAGCTGTGCACTCCCAGCAGTGGACAGTACATGTCAGACACTGTGAGTGCTGCAGCTGTGGGAGCTTTTGGGAAGGGAAGGGCTCAGGGGTCCGGCACCAGGGCAAGAAGTCCTCTGGATCGCCACCATTAAGGGGGAGCCAAACTTCACAGAAAACTTTCTAATTTATATTGAATGTGACAGTCGTGGTATGAAATAATCCTGTTGGCCAGCTTGTGTCAAGTGCCTGGGTCTCGCTTCTCCTCATCCCTGCACCTGGCGAGCTCGAAAACACTGAGACCTTGAAACCCATGCACCATGGCTGGCTATACAGTAAATATCTTCGCAAATTCAGACCTATCTTCCAAAACTACAGCTTTCCCAAGCATTAGAAGAGAAATTAGTCCTGCGTCGCTCAGACCAGGACAGTACCTGACAGAGCATTTCATGCTGTATTAACGGCATGTTTCTCTCCTTGCAGCAATGAAGATGATGAAGGTGCTACCATACCCTGCTGCTCTGCTATTCCTAGCGGCTGCATTCAGTCTGGAGTCATCTCACTGTGCCAAGGTGCTGATCATGCCCACCATAGTCTTTGACAGCCACTTGCGAGTCTTCATGCGAGTGGCAGAGGCACTGACTGACCAGGGCCATGACCCCGTGCTACTTCTTCATGAGGGTCGGGATGTGGAAACCTACCTGCCTGGCTTCCGCATGCAGAGGTACTGGGGTATCTTCAGCACAGAGAGCGCAGATGCCTGGGTGCAGGAGAAGATAAAGCGTGTCTTCCAAGGGAAGATGACCTCTCTGGAGATGTTTTCCTTTTTGGAGAAGTACCTGGAAAACTGTGATCTAGTGCTGGGAAACTCTACCGTTCTGCGGAAACTCCAGCATGAGCACTTTGACCTGCTGTTGGTGGACCCTAATGAGATGTGCGGCTTTATCCTGGCCCACATTCTCCATGTCAAATATGCTGTGATCTCCACCGGTTTCTGGTTCCCAGCAGAGATTGGTGCAACTTCTCCCATTGCCTATGTCCCTGAGTTCAACTCCCTGATGACAGACAGGATGGGGTTCTTTGGTAGAACTTGGAATCTCCTAGTCTACATGATCACTCGTGTGGCCACAAAGCTGGTCATCCTGCCCAAGTTTGAACATCTCATGGAGAAGCACAGAGTGGAGCCAAAGACATCCATGTTGGACCTTGTCCACGGAACTAGCCTCTTCTTCCTCTGTAACGATGTGGTGCTGGACTTTCCCCGGCCAACACTCCCACATGTCATTTTCACAGGGGGGATCCTCGCTGAACCTGCAAAGCCGCTCCCGGTGGTAAGTGCGGGAAAGCTTTGAGCTGGGATTGCACATTAACCTGGGGAGTTTTTCAGTGCAAATCTGCTTTTGAAGAGCCTTGTAAATGCTCAGACACCCCAGGAGACTGGAAAGCTGCTGTGGTTTGGTGCCTGGGTGCAGGAGGGACACGGAGAGCACTGAGGGCTGTGAGGTTGCATGGACAATGTAGAATTAAACTGTCCACCCCGGAGCAGGATTTGGCTTCACTGTCCATGCAAAATAGTGTGTGGAAGTCCTAAACTGGCAATGTTGCCCCTGGGACTTGATCATGGGTAGTTTGTTCCTGTACTTGAAGCAGAAATAGGAAGAACAAGTAGTATTCATTGCTTCATTGCCGATCTATGTCAGTCCCAAATTTCCTCCTTAATCCTATATGTTGCAGGGCATTTCTGCCCTCAAGCTCTTAGTCTTAGGAACCCATAGAGGAGAGCTGTGCTTTTTCCTGCATCAATTTCAATGTGGAATCCCAATATGTACAAAATGGAAGTCTGTCATCCCCTTTTTCTCAAGGTCCAGCCCTGAGGGAGAACTCCCCAGGTATCCCAGAGGCTTTCTCTGGCCTGTACCTCACTATCCCCCGTAATAAATTCAGAGCGACAAGCTCTTAAAGCCTCCAACTGAAGACAATATTGGAACAGTGCAGGACCTGTCTGCCATTCCTCCCATTGCCTTACCACTTTTACAAACACTGAGGGGAAGTAGACCTGTATAATGACACTTGGGCAGTCAGGTTGTCCTGGTGTCCCAACTAAGGGACCGAAATGGAGATAAGATTTAAGTTTCAAATGATTAGAGGCCTGTTAAGATCTCTGATGGCAACTTTAATAGAGACAATTTTTTGGTGCCATTTTTTTCCAGTTTAAGTGAGGTCAGGTGCTTTAGGATAGAAGTTCTCCAGATGCATATGGATGCACATCACCCTTTCCCATGTGGCACGGCATGCAGGTAATGCAATGCATGTAGGGTGCTCCAAAAGCTGTGTCAGAGAGTGGCTACCTCACAGGTCTTGCAAAACACTGGCTTGGTCCAATCTGGCCATGTACACACCTGCCTTATAAAGAAGGGAGTTGTTTGCTGGGGCATTACTCATGTGCTTCATAGCTTCCAGAACTGATCCCAGGGCGCCTGAGGGAAGAATGATGGAGATAAGTCCGGAGCCCTGCAATAGGCGGTGGCTGTCATGCTGGCAGGCAGGCATGTGTACCCAGGTTACGGGATGCCAGCAGAAGAGAGGGCCTCTGTGGGTCTAGGTGTAGCTTAAGGAATCTCTCATCCAAACTGGAGCAGGGTTATGTAATTAAGGTGTTTATTTTCTCATATCTGAAACACTATGATTGTGAGTTCTTTTAATTAGGACACAGTAAAATATAGATATGTGCTTGAGAGATGGTGAGAACTTTGGGTGGTCAACCATGCTTCCCTAGCAACTTTAATGCTATTTTTGAAAGTCAATTATTAAGGCCCAATTATAATTAATAAGGTAATCATCTGTTTTATGAGTCATTGTACTTTTATCTAGAAAAGCAAAACTAGTACTTTCACTTCTTTAGCAGTTTTAGTGGCTGTATTGCTCAAAAGATGTGAAACCCAAGAGAATGAAGAAACCAAAAATCTCTTAGTTGAAAACTTTTTTGGTTCTTGGTTGTTGGGTTCTTTTAGGTCTTTTTAAGCTGTTCTGCAAAGTAAGGTTTGAGTCCCCGAAACATACAGGAAAGGACAAACATCCACAGAAACTACCACTAAAATGTGCTTTGTCACTCTTCTGTACTGTGATCCCCCAACCTGTAGACTACTACTAATAGGATATTCTGAATTAATCATCCTTCTTTTTCTCTTTCAATATAATGGAAATAACTATTTTTTTGCCCTTCATGTTCTTCTACAGTGTTTATTTCAAGGAAGCGTTCATATTCAAAGAAAGATTTTAGGGAACTTCCCTAAAGTGCTCCTGACTGATACATGAAAAACTTGAAGCAGGACAGAATCCATGATGAGAAATGGGCTCAGCCCAGCCTGACATAAAAGAGAATAGTCTGTGTTTGCTCCACAGGAGCTGTGGTGGCTGATTTCTTCTTCCTGCAGCGTTCTGGTCCCAGTCAAAAAAAAAAGTATGGACTCTGTTCTAGATGCACATCTGTTTATGTAGCATTACGGGTAGTCTTTAAATGAAGGACAAACAGCTGTGCTTTTTCCTGGAGCTGTAGCTACCTCTCTGCCTAATGACCACACACTAAATCTGCTACTTGCAAGTAGCTGTCAAGGATGGGTAGAAGTCTCCTGGCAAGATGGCAAAACCTTCTACCACCTCCAGAAGCCTTCAGCATTGAAGAGTTTGTGGGGAATCTCCAGCAAGATGTTGTTCCCCTCTCTGCCCACACGATGTTTCATCTGCGATATCAGCCTACAGCTACAGACCCTGACGGGCCTCCTGCCTTAGTGGTGATGGAAAATAGCCTTCCTCTTTTTATTCCAATTTCCTTCACTGCTGTGGCTGCTCCTATGTGGGCCCTACGTTTTCAGAGCCCTCCTTGCCAAAGAGTAGTTTTGTTACCTCCAAAGCAGGGGGTAATGCTATGAAATGCAAGTTTTGGACACCTCCCTGCAAGCTCCGAGCCCAGCAGGTGCTTAAGTAATTTCTGCCTGGCTCGATACAGCAATCACAGTGGTTTTAAAGTTTGTTGCCTGGTCAAAACCACGTAGCGTTGTGCTCCAGATGGGTTTGGCTTCATCATTTCTGTAGACAGTTTTCTACTGGCAGAGGCAACAGTGGGAAGGGCCTTTCTCCAACAAGACTTGAAGGTAGCTGTGTGTGTTTTGCCTGCAGGGTCTGCGTCTCTGGGTGGAAGCAGCAGATGCAGGTGTTGTTGTTGTCTCCTTTGGCATTGGGATCCGAGCTCTTCCGAGTGACTTGGTGGAGAAGATGGCTGGCGCATTTGCTCGCCTCCCACAGAGGGTGGTGTGGAGGTAAGAAGGGAATGGGATTCTTAACTCGAGTTAGGTGAAAATCAATGTGGAGGGGTGATTCATCTGAAAACACAGAATTTACTTCCCATCTCTTGATCTGACCAAATTTATAATTGTTCTCTGTGTGTTTCTTTTCCCTTCCTCCCCCTCTCCCCTCCTTCATCTCCTCCCACAGATACTTTGGGCAGAAGCCAAGAAACCTGGGTGAGAATACGCTGATGATGGGGTGGCTGCCCCAGAATGACCTGCTAGGTAAGGCTGGGCTCTACGTGTGTGTGTGTGCGCGTGCGCTGCTAGCAACGTCCCTAGAGTTTAGCCCAAACCACAGCAAAGGCATACAAGGACAGCAGCACCTATGTGGGTCTAAGTCTGTTGCTTGTTGCGAGTCTGATCTGGACAAAACGTGGTCCTCACCTAACACCTGCTTGAAGCTGCATCTTGGTCCCTATCTCCCTCCTCCTCCAGGCACTACTTGGCAAGTTTTGGGCTTCCAAAAGCCGGGTGTTTCCAAAGGATAACATCCTCTCTCCTCAGCATGCCTGGGTTTCCCTAAACATACATCAGCGCTGTGTGCTGAGGAAGCCACCGGTAGCCCTGTTTCAGGGTGGAAGGCACTGACCTGCTGCCGTTTTTTTTGCCTGCAGGCCATCCCAATGTGAAAGCCTTCGTCAGCCACTGCGGGATGAATGGTGTATTTGAGGCAATTTATCACGGTGTGCCAGTGGTGGGATTTCCTTTCTACGGAGACCAGTTTGACATCATGACTAGAGTGCAGGCGAAGGGCATGGGTATCCTAATGGACTGGAGCAAAGTAAAAGAAGAGGATCTTTACCAGGCTGTCGTCACAGTTATCTCTGACCCCAGGTGAGGCATCTGGAACTGTCAAGCTCTTCCTTGGGGCAGTCTGGATGTAAGGACGAGCATGTCTTTGTGTTGAGCCCTACTAGCCCTACCTACGCAGCCTGTGGTGGCTTCTGGACCAAGCAGAGTTGCAGGCGTTGCTCAGCGGGCCAGATGCGTTAGTGCCTTGAAACTCTGAGATGTGGTCCAGGAGGAGATGCTCCAGCATCAGTTGTTAGAGAGCATAATCTAGTCCTGTTTGGCTCTGACTGTAGTTTTCTTAGAAAGCTTTCTGAGAGGCTGAGGCACAAACCTCTTCTCCTTTTAATGCCACCCTGTCACCAGGGAAAGTGAGATCACAACCTCACCCTGGGGTTTTGTCCAAACAGTTTTGTGTAGGCACAGCTAGCGCAGGCAGTGGACTGCAGGTAGTGCCCCCTCTGTTCCAGCTGACAACCAGATACTCTGCCCTTTCCTAGATGTGCTGCAGCACAGTGACACAGGGCTCCCACTTTCCAACAGGACACATGCTACTGCTGACATTTGAAATGCTGTCCGAGAGCTTGATTATTTCTTTTTTTATTAGCTATTAGCAGTTCTCAACTACTGACCTCAGTGTAAGTTGTTAAGGTGTTGCAACCCGTTACCTTGAAGGATTTGGCCAGTCATCAAGTGTGCAGTTGTGGCTTGATGCTGGGTGAGGTCTTTGGGTGCAAACTCCCCTCGGAAAGCAACAATCCCCATGAACCCACTGAGCAGGGACGTGGGAGCTGAACTGCCAGTCTTGTTAACAACGCAGGAAGTACAACACGCCCTGGCTTGTGCTGCCATGGCTGACATTTGCTATCAGAGTGGCCTTCGTGGCCAGATAGGAAGAGAGTTGTGGAAGAAGTTTGCCACTCTCCCAAGGTATCATTTGGAACTTGAAAGCACAACTGGGTATTTCAGACTACTTCTCAGCTACGAAGCTCCCGACAGAAGAATAACTTCTTTTCTTCTTCCCTTGCAGCTACAGAAAAGCGGCCAAGCTCATCTCGGCTCTGCACCTGGACAGACCGATGCACGCTCTCAATAGGACAGTGTACTGGCTGGAGTACATCCTTCGTCATGACGGGGCGCCGTATCTTCGCCCAGCTGTCTATGACCTCTCCTTATACGAGTACTTCTGCCTGGACATCTTGGCTCTTCTCTTGCTGTGTCTGGCCGGTATTGGATTTGTCCTCTACAAATGCGTGGTGTGGTGCAGCAGGAAGGGGGCCAGCCCCGTATGTCAGAATGGCAGTTGCATGAAAGGCCACTTCACAGAAGAGAAGAAATTGCAGTAGTGGCTCAGTGTGTTCCAGGGCACATCCCGTCACTGTGAAACGAACTGCAGCCGTGCCAAGAAATGTACGGCACGCAGGCACGGAGAGAGGTGAAAGATCAGCAGGTCTGGATGAGAAGAGAGGGGGGAGGGAGGCATATTGCAAAGTCCTGTGTGCACACCTCTGTGTACAGCACCTGTGGGTGGGGGCGCGGATTCAGGCGTGGGTGGAAGCACTTGGACCAGGATGCTGGGAATGGGGCATGGGTAGGTAGACTTCCAGGGAGGAGTGCAAGTTGTTCCCTTTCTATTGCACGTTGGTTTAGATGCTGGTGTTGCTCTTCTGGCTTTTTGGATCTCCATGGAGGCTCTGGAGGTGTAGGAATAGCTTTTCATGTGTGGCAGACACCATTTCTCCTCTGCCTTGTTACCAAGAGCCCTGGGAGTCAGGATTCCTTTATGTGCAGGTGAGAACCTGAAGCAGAGCTGTGGACAGGGAAGGGCACTGAAAGTATCATTTACAAGAGAATGAAATCAGTCTGTTTTAAGTTCTGTGGGTAAATATTGTTCTCCCTGCTTCCATCAACCCTCTGCAATACTGTTTGTGTTTAAGCTAAATTATTTTTTTTTTTTTTTTAAATAAAGTTATATTCTTTCCCCTGTGTGGCAGTTCTCTCAGGATGTTGTTCAAGCAAGATTAAAGTGCATTATTCTTCTTGTCACTGCTGCTATGGTCTCCACATACCCTACAAACCGCTGTCAGCCATTCATTTTGGTCTTCCCACAGGGTTTCAGGCAGGGCCTTTCGTCCTCTGCCAGCACGTGACACACACCCCCCCATGCCCATAGAGACTCCAAACCTGTGATAAAAGAAGAATTTGGAACGGATGCAAGTGCCAGGTCCACAGGAAGAGCAGCCAGTAGCTTGGAGAGCTGGTCATAGGCAATGGGCCATATGGCATGTTTATAGAAGCAACAAGCTCTACTCTTTCTGAAGAAAACAGACATGTCTGCTCCTTTCAACATGAACAGGCGTACTGGCACCCCACTTGGGGACCTGGTATGGAGCGATACCCATGTGTTTCTACTCGCCCTGGGTTCTAAGGCAAACCTATGCTTGGGTGCAGTTGTATGTTCCCCCCGCAGCCTTGGCTGATGCTCCAATGAGCAGTGCCCCATGCTAAGGGTCCATGGCTCCACTCTGTGCTCTCAGCTGGGGCCATTACAGTGCTGGCACCAGCTGGAGAGTAACCTCGTTGCCACAGCTGCCCTTGCTGGTGTTTTCAGGCTCTGCTCTTGCTTACTATTGCACGTGTTTCCCTTTCCAGATGAAAGGTGCGTTGCCATGTGCAACCTAGCAAAGAACATTTTGGCATCTAGGTTGGGACAGTGCCCAATTTGTTAGCTCCTCTGAGTCCCAGCAGTGCTGCCTTCCCTCCTCAACCCTCAGCTTGCAGAGAGGCGGCGGTAAGAAGGCACTGGATGACAATCACCTTTGCCACCAGGGATGGATGAGAAGAACCCATAGACCTAATCTGGGACCTGTAACTATGCCATGGCAGAAGTTGTTCTTCCTGGAGTTTCTTGATGCCTCCTGGGATGCCCAAGCCTGGCCATGGTCAGTGGTGGGCATGGCAACCCATCAGTCCTGCTTGGTAGCAGTCCCACGTGACTTCATGGCCTCTGAGCTGAGGACGTGGAGTCTGATTGTCTCCAATGAGGGGTGGGGGGAGACCAGAGCAAGGTGAGCTGCTAACAAGTAGGTAGCAAGGGAAAAGCAAGGATTGTAGATAAATGGTAGAAACTGGGTACCTGGTACCTTTCTGCCCGTGAGTTGAAATGTAAAGGTTGATGGGGCCTGGGGTTTTTTGGGGGGGAAAAAAGATACTGGCACAAGTTTTGCAGCATGTCTGCTCATTGCCGTATGGTGGCTTTGTTGTCATCTCCTAGCAGATAAGTGTGGACAAGGGCGTGGAGGTGGGGCATTTTTCTCAGTTACAAAAACATGAGTCTGTTTTGCAGCTTACTGTGGATGCTGCCTTCTTGCTGGTTGCAATTTCAGAAGAAAGTTTAAGACAGCATCACATGCAGCATTAGCATGTTGTCTCCTATCGGAAATGTCCTTAACTCCTCAAGTGTTTCATAACTCCTTTCATTTCCAAAGCAAAGTGAGTTAGGAGGCATGTCTAGCCAGGGAGGCAAAATCTATATGGCGTATTAAAAAATTATTCAACAATTTGGTGAGAACTACTTTTAATCGAGTGAAGCACAAACCTGCCCAAGGATCCTGTGAGTAAGAAGTGGATATTCAAAAAACATCCCTGAAGTGAAAAGAGTCTTCCCCAGGAAAAGCTGTGTACAAGCTTAGAAACGGTCAGGAGCTGTTCTCTGAGTTATGGTGGGTGGGTTCTGCAAGAAGTATCTGAATATACTCATTAATGATGAGTGCTCTCTCTTTTAGTGAGAGCGCTTTCTCTCTTTACTTTTGTCCTTGTTATTCTTTCAGTATTGAATACAGAAGGAAAGTATAACAAATCCTTAAGCTAGTTATTAAGTTCAATTATGAATAATGAGTAGCTTGTCACACGCATTAAAAGCCTTGGTGGGGGAGGGGATGTAGGTGAGCTTTGTCCTTCGGGCAGCTCTGCCTTCAGCTTGGTACACCATCTCTGGGCAAGGTGCCTCTCAGTTACTGTGTGCCCTCCCCCGTCACAGGCACTGAAGCGGGCAGGTGGGGCTGTGGCGTAACTTAGGAAATTAAAACTGTGGTTTATGAGGCAGCAAGCAGGGAACAAGCCTTGTTGGTTTTTTTTTTTCTTCCCCCCCAGTCAAGGAATAGTAGGAGGTCATGAGTCAATACTTTTCGGAGGGCTGAAGAAGCCTCACCCAGGAGTTGTAACCCCAGTTGATCCCTGCACAGTGCAGAGCTGCCTTTTGCCCCTCCGCCTTCCTCTTGGCAAGGCACGGGGGAGCCTGAGTGGGATGGCAAAAGGCTGGCAGTCTCCCTGCTGCGTGCAAAACTCCCTGTGAGGGCCCCGAGTGGTTCTGCGGGCAGGGAGGTGTTTTGGGCAGGCATGAGCCAGCTTTTCAGGTTCACCCAGCCCCGGCAGCTCCTCACAAACCTGCTTGATGTGTGAGGCATGGCAGCCCTGCAAGCGGGAGCCATCCCAGCATTTCAGACACTCCGGGTTTGCAAATGACCGTGTTTTCCAGGTAACGCAGCTCTGCCCAAACCCTGGGCGGGGGGCAGCTCCTCTACTGAGAGCAGCTCCTTGCTGGGGACAGGGAAAGGGTGAAGCCACTTGCTCACAGCAGTCCTGTTGCCACCCCTCTCCTAGCCCAGTGTCAGCGGCCGTACCACTGCTGGAGCACACAGTGGGACCTGGACTGCCTCAAATGCCGCTCTCCTAGAGGACTTCGCCACCAACTGATGGGCTACTGCTGCTTCATCTCCAGCTCTTCTGTGTGCGGCAGGGTCCTCGCACAGCCCCGGCAGCATCCCTGTCAGAGAGCTTGGTCGTGGGCCGCAGTAGGGCCACGTCAGCTCCTCAGCTGGTTTTTCCAGCCTGGTAAGGTGGCTGGCACCAAACTGTGTCAACAAAATTTGGCTAATAAAAAGGAGCCGTCTCCCTCTGCAGGCCAGTGTGAAATCACTCCAGCTGCGAGAGGAAAGCCTCAAGGAGGATGGGCTCCTCAAAGGCAACGCTTTTGACTCACCCCATCATTAAAAGACGGCGAGCAAAGAGCACCTCAGTGCCAGGAAACCTTTCTTTTTGGCTGATGCAGGGACCTGTGCATGGCTCAGTCCCAGCCACTCTCCTCCGCCGGGCAGGCTCTGCCCATCCACCTCTTTGATGTTCTTGAGATCCTATGCAATGCCCTCCCCTGATGCTTGCACATTGCCAATACTTTGTGAAGAAGGGAATGAGCCCAGGCTCTGTGAGTGTCCAGGTCCCAGTAGTGACCATTTGCCACGGAGACCGCTGTTGGAGTGGACAAATCCCCCTGTTCTCACAGGGACCTCTGTGGGGATGTGTCACAGTCAGTGGAGCTGCAGAGCAGGGCTTGCTCCTCATGCCTATAACCACCCACCCCTGTTCCCAGGAACGGAGAATTATCATATCAGTGAAAAGCTCTCAACCCTGATTTATTTGAGGAGGGGAGTTTCCCTGGAGGGATGATCTGTATTCACGGTGGGGATTACCTGGCACACAAACTTGCAGGGGCCGGAATGTTTCAGGCTGGAGATACAAGTCATCTCCAGGCAGCAGCTGTGGTGTCAGCTCAAGGGGCAGCACGCAAGAAGGGATGTTCAGAAATAAAGCACTGCTCTCCCAAGCATCAGTCTGCACATTCCTATTCCCCGTTCCTGGCAGAGAAGCGCCACGTGTGTAAGGGATGATGTGACACAAGCCACCAAGCAGTACCTGACAGGAGTGGTCCGGCTGTCCCGCCTAGGCAGTGGTGTCGGGCAGGGATAGCAGATGGAGGTGAGCAGCAGGCACAGGAGGGCTCCTCAAGGGCTGGTTTACAGCCAAAGCCTGCCAAAACCCCCACAGTGTGCGGGGGCCCTGCAGTAGCAACTCCTCAGGTGGTCTGTGCCCTCTGCTGGTACTGGAAATTCCACCTGCAAATAGGGAAAAACCTTTGTACAGGCTTTAGTGGATGCACTAACACTTTGGGGCGTGTAAATCAGACTTGATGCCTTTCAGAGAGGAGACGTAGCATAAATTACAGGTCACAGCATGCATCATCCTAGGGGTGCAGAGGGGTATGTGAAGGGGCTACTCCTTGTTGGGATGCAGGAAGGACTATCGGCTCTGAGAGGTTCCGGAAGCCCTGTGTGATGGCAAGGTTGATGGGGCAACACTTCCTTGCCAGGGCTGGCCAAACCACAGGATGGGCGAAGCTCGTGCAGGGCCCTGACACTCTTAGCAGCCCTGCCTGTCTGGAGAGCAAAGGAAGCAAGTCCCGAAGGCAGTGCAATGGAAAGCAGCTGTTCTTCCGGGAGCTCAGGCAAGGCATGATCTCAAACAACAGAAAGACCCCTGGTCCCTCACAAGCTGTTGTTTGGAAGGGCTCCCTGAAGCTTACAAACACCAGGGAGACATCACGCACATTATCAGTGCTCCCACACCACCCAGCCAGTCAGGAACTGGGCACCTTTCAGGACGGCTGAGGGCAGCCAATTGCTCTGAACGTCTGACAGGTCCATTGGGGTTCAGAAAACTCGTCCTTCCTCTCTCAGCCTCCTCCTTCTTGCTCAGGGGTTGCTGCTGGGTAAAATACGTCTCCTCCTGCAGTTAAGCCTGATCACCCCCAGCAGGGCAACTCTACCTGCTGCTATAAAAGACTCTAGGGGAGATGCAGCTGGGGTTGGTTCCTTCTCAGCTTCTTGCAGCTGCCCTTAGTGATGTCTGTAGAAGTAATGGCTGAGTAGCAATCTTCTTAAGGAAAACTTTTGAATCATTATTTAATAATAAATTTGTACCAGTGCTATGGCAGCAATACTGTTGACTAACCTAATCCCCATCTCCTTTGAATTCAGTTGTACATGTTCTTGCAAGGCAAGCTCTTCTGAAATCAAACCACATGCTGTAAAACTCAGCAATCTCAGTCAAGAGCTTTGCAGAGTTGAGTTTTCTTCTTTTACTGGTAATCCTGGAAGACCAGAGTGATCCTGCTTGATTGTGAAGAGGTGAGTGTGCTCAAAGTGGTATGTAGAACCAATTAGCAGTAGTTCAAAGGAAACAGGATGACTTTATTTTTATGAAGTCTGAGAGAACAAGGAAGCATGGAGGAATTACTGAAAACAGAATGCTAGTGTTCACGAGGGTAAGGGCAGCCTTATCTAATAACTATTATACCTAAAATATATTATATCTATATCATTAGCCATATCTAATGTCTGCTCTCAGAAAAGTATGTCAAGTAGTAGAATAATAGCTAAACCATTTTTTAAACAACAGATTAAATTGTGTATCTTGCAAGAAAAGAGGGGGAAAAAACAGAAATAACATTACATGCCCTGCAAGTGGTAAACTCAGTGTTATAATCCCAGCAATATGAGTTCAACAGAGTTTTCAGCAGGAGTTAAGCTTTAGTGCCCTTTGTATAAAGCTTTGGGTGAGGCGACCTCTTGGTTCAAGCAGTGGTAAAGCTGGATTTTAAACTCTAGGCAGGGAAAAATTAATGGTTGTGCCCTGAACTCACCAATGAACTGCATGTACTGCTATTAAGGCCAGTCTTTTTAAAATCTAAATTAACTGGGAAGAAGGGTTGATTGGTTAATTTTCATTAAAACTAAACTGGCAAGACGCCGAGAGCGTCAGCAAGAAAAAAAGACAGAGATTGGCAAAAGGTGAACTTAAAAATTAATTGCTTTGCTCTCTTTTCTCTCGCACTTGCCCCCCAGATCAGCAGTGAGGGATGGTGCTAAAGACGTATTTTGGCAGGAGGTGAATGAACAAAGCTGAGAGTAACTGCAGGTAGTAAAAAATTGGCTGAATTGGGATCAGGCCTGGAGGCATCTCAGAGGAAGGCTGAAATAATTGTAAGGAGCGTGGCTGGGATGAAAAGTTACAAGTAGCAGAGGGCTGGAGCCGGTGGGGAGCAGCACAGACCTTCCTGCTGTGCATGAGCCCCTCTGCTGCTGCCCACAACTGCCTGACAGTGAAAACATCCCCCTTCTTGTCCCAGGTCTGGCGGAGGTGGCCTTTGGAGACTTGCTCTTGTTCCAGAAGAAACAGGTTTTTATAATACCCCCACCTCCAGACCTGCATGCATTCCCTCAGGCCTCGGCTCTGGATGCAAAGCTGCTTCCTCACACAGCCTAAACTCCCCCGAGTCAAATGGGTAATCCTTTCCTTGCCTGCAGTTTGGGTTAAGAAGCAGATAGGGGCTGAAGGAAGAACTGCAGAACTTTTTGGCAGCACACAGACACCTTTCACGGATCAGTGTTTGGATTACAACCTACCACGGTTTGTCAGGATTGCCCAGTAGCACCTATGTTGTACAAAGAGTCTGATCGGGGAAGTTGTATTGCGGTAAGACGTGCACAGAATGGTTAAAAGAAACCCCAAATATCAAACCAAAGGCTTGAAGACTGTCCTACTTTGCAGGTCATACCTCGCCAACCAAAGAATCCTCTGACTGTATTAGTTCAGTGCCAAATAAAGGAGTCTGGGCTCTCACTAGCTGGACTTTCCAAGGACCTTTCATGAAGGGTTTGCCAAAAAGCTGAAAAAAAGAAGGCAAATAGCTGGCAGTGGTGAGCAAACTTTACCAGGGATCGAAATAGTCTCTGAGACAGAACCAACTAGGGTGAATGCTGCATTTTATTTTATTGAAAACACAGAAATGAGTAATTCCTGCTCTGGTTACAGGAATAACATTTTAGTCCCACTTCTGTAGCCAGTGGGTTTTACAAAGTGCTGGACTTTCATTTTGCCCTCTCAACTTTGCTTGGGATTGGCAAATAGACCAAGACTCTGCAGCCTTGATAGACTTAAACTGGAGGAAAGAGGTGATGTTTTGTGTGTGTCTGGTGTTGGTGTAACTTCTTCTGACTGTAAGTGCAGATGACTTAATTGGGCTTTGGGCAGGAGAAGGTGTTAAGTGGAGAGTGGCTGACATAGAACCATTTGCAAGGTCTGGCTGTGTGAATGATGCTGGGGCTTTTCTGTTTGTTTTAGCAAAGAAGAAGGTGTATATTTGGTATATTTGCAAATGCAGGGCAGAGAGTTCTTACACACCACAACCAACGTGGGCTCAGGATGGCAATTTGGTTAATGCAATAATATTGTTATTGTGCTGTGGCTTATTTTACTCTTGTTTAAAGCAACAGACCTGGTTTTGGCTGAGAAATTCTGAATGTTGTTTTGTACAAAGTCTCTCTTTTATGAACAGTTCAGAAAACACAAATAGGTACATACTTGAATGCCTACAGATGTTCTTAAACTCAGCCTGAGCTTTGAGACTTCTGTGATAAAGATGTAGCTGATCAGGTTGTTTAGAGGACACCTTTGATCTTGATCAGAAGTCCTTCAATAGGGTTTTTGTACATGGATTTGTTCAAGAACTTGTTAGATAGTCAGACTTGTCTCCTTCAGCCTCTAAATCTTCAACTGTGAAAACAGAGACTGAGGAATTAAATTGACAAAGTCTCTGCTAATTTTGGGTTCTCTGGGTCTCAACTGTATCTGTGTACTCAACTGTTGTTTTCAGAACAAAGTTTCATCTAGACAAAAGCCCAGCTGCTCATTTAATGCACTTGTCGTAATCACTGTTTCCAAGCACTAGTGGTCCTACTCACAAGCTTTAAAGAAAAAAAGGTTTTGTAAATGGTACATGCTACCACAAAACCAACAAGAGAGCTCCTTAGAGATGACTTTCATCATTGGTGTTTCATATGGGATTTGTAACCCTTAGCTTAGAGCTGTGATAGCCTTCATCCAAAGGGTGATTGAGGATTACGACGTCTTTGGGTTAACAGGTCTTGATGTCACAAACATTTTGTTTAACTCTTAGGACATTAGCTATCCCTACGTTATTTTCTCTTTGGAAATGTGTCACAGTGGTAACAAGCAACTAGGTCAGAGAGCAAGAAATAACGTGGAGCACTAGTAAGGATTCCAAGTAGTCCCTTCTGAGAGACCTCATCTGCCTGTTCAGTGGGTCTGCATTGGTTTTGTCCTTTTTGGGAAGTGCTGTTTTGCCTGGCAGAGGGAAGGCAGTCCCATCCAGTGTGTTTCCCAGAAGCGGTCTTTTAGAGTATACATACATCAGGGGACAATACTTTGGCTAGCTCTACGCAAAATTCTTTTGCATTCTATTGCCCAACTTTATATCACATGCATCCCTGAGAAGGACCGTGCCCAAATGCTGTACAGTGAGGGTGTGATACAGACACAAGGGCTGCTGCTTATGGCTGCATCTTGCCAGTGTAGAGGAGAGACAGTGTTGCTGACTGTGTCTCCAGTCAAATGCCATTCAGGGAGCTACAAGGAAGGACTATCTCCTCTGGTACTGTGCAGATGTTAAACCCTAAACTGTTGGTATCAGCCTACTTGGGTGACTCTTGCAAAGCAGCTGATCTGAGACTGGGGGAGCAGAAGGAAGACAGATGGACTGCTTGCAAGGAGCAGGGGACCTTCTCTTCTCCCTGGGCCTGAGGGCCCTGCTTCTCCAGGGGAGGAGAGCCAACAACTCAGAAGTATTGGGAAGGAGGACAGCCAGCCTCCTGCCCGCTCTTGCTCTTGGGGAGTGAAGGATTCTGCTCAGTGGGTGATGCCTCCCTGCACTTTTGAGGGCTTTTGCTCCCCTCTAATGGCCACAGAGCTGAGAACCCCTTTGCTGGAGACCATGGGGTCACAGGCTCCAGTGACTGGTGCTAGAGGGTGCCCCAGTGCTAGCAGACCTGTGAGGCACCGAGCCGACTTCAGCTCCAGGCAGGCCCACGGTTACCCAGCACTGCGTTGGGGATGGGGCCGGGGTCTCCCCCAGCTCTTCCTGCAGCTCCAATTGCTGGGGTTTACCCTGCTTGGTTTTGTTTTCACCTCCCAAGGAATGCACCTGTGTCATGGTGGCTGGGAGGAAGGGTTACAGCTAAGCTTGGGAAAGAGAGGCAATGCAGGGAAATTGGTAAATCTGCACAGATCTCAGTCTTCCCAGAGTGAGTGCTGCCTCCTGCCTACACCACTGACAGAAGCTCTCTACCTTAGACACCTGCGCTGCATCTCTTCCCTCTCGTTGGAACAAGTTATGCCCCCCGCCTGGGTTTTACCCAAACCAGCTATAAACAGTCTCTTGCAGACTGATGCTTATGAGGCCTTGATCTACACAAAAATGTGTGGTTTTGTGTGCTCAGAGCTTTGGCTTTTGAACAGCTATGCTATTTATTGTTGCATTACCTGCTGTAGCCCTTTTTTTTTTAAAAAAAAAAAAGGCACTGCTCAGAGCTGCCCACATTTGAAGTGCCAGAAAATGTAAATAAGATCTCATTTTGCATCAGCTTTTGCATCTAGGGTTTGTCATAGAATAGTTTGGGTTGGAAGGGACCTTTAAAGGTCATCTAGTCCAACCCCCCTGCAAAGAGCAGGGACATCTTCAACTAGATCGGATCACTCAGAGCCACATCCAACCTGACCTTGAATGTTTCTAGTGATGGGGCACCTATCGCCTCTCTGGGCAACCTGTTCCAGTGTTTCACCACTTATGTGGGCATAAACTTTGTGTTAACTGAGTGTAAGCCTAACAGCCCAGGGTAATTCCTCCAGCATCTTCTGTCAAGCTCTTTGCTGCAATTTCTGTTAAACCTAGGTTGCTTTCCAAAGTTAGGGAGTCAACCAGTAGAGAAAGTTTGTTTTCTTGTCCTTGCCATTTATTCCTACCTCTTAAACCTACTTAAACCAAACTGCAGTATGTGTAACAAAATCACGTCTTACCTGCCATGCCATATCTGTTGTCGTCAAAAGGGTTAAAAAGTATTTTGATGAAGAACACAAAGATTGTTCTTTGTTTTGTAGTGTGGTCAGCATGGTGGAGAAGCTGCCCCTGGGAGGACCCATGTATGAAATCATATTCTCTGCAGTCAAGAGGGACACACAGAATCAGAGCATTATCCAAAGTGTTAATGAAAGCCTGCAGTGCTTGTGCTAGTACATCCCTCAGTGGCTTCCACTGCGCTCTGATGTGTAAACCACAAGTAATGATCACAGGCAGTACGACAAGCTGATTCGGAGGTGGTTATGTGCCATCTTGGCCTGTTCACCCTTGCCCCCTGTGCAGAAAACTGACTGTCCTCTGCACCAGTGGGAATGGCAGCATAGCTCAAACCAGCATGGGTCTGAGCGAGGCTGGCTTTGTGTGACTCTCTCTGCCCTGCAGAGACTGTCAGGGCTCTCCTATTTAAGGCCAGCCTGAACTAGTATATCCTACCTGGAATTTAAATAAATCAATTAAATATTAAAAAAAAAAACAAATCAGCTACACTGCATCCTTGTTTCCATGTGGCCACCTGCGCAGAGCAGGTAGGTAATTGGTGACAGTACAGCTACAGACTCAGCTGGCCGACGATCAAGTGAAGACCTCGGTGCCCACACTGTCCCTGTCCCCCCTAATGAAAATGTTTTGCCACCACCCTAGTCAGTGTAGCTGATTTCTTGTCTCCCCCGATGTATCCACTGTGTTTTAGTCCTTCTACAGACTGCTCCGTACAGCCTCTTTTGTGCCACTTGGTACGGAAGTGGTTGATCTGCAAGGCCAGGGAGCTGTAGGTGCTTGTTGTTCTTTACCTTCCCCAAAGCTTAGTTTTTCTTAATTTGCCGGTGAGATTCTTAGTAAAAAGATTACCTACTCTCTCTTCCTAGAAACCACTTCCTGTGCTTTGGATCCTACCGGGATTTGGTATGCTGTTACTCGTCCTGGATGGTATCTGGAGTCTTTCACAAACACCTACATACTCTTCAGGCCTGGCAGAATTCAAATGTGCTATCTATCAGCAAAGTTAGTGGCTGCACCTGATCTTCCAGTGTGTAGATGCCTTTGCAATGGATAAAAGTTGCCTTCAACATGTACCTGTGCTGTTGGTGTTCTGCTTGGTGATGCTATTGCCCAAAGTGGGGGATGAAAGATGAAAGAGAAGTGGCCTGACTTCCTTTCTGGGAAGTTCTCTAATGCTGGATGGCTGCTGAGCTGCAGAGACTACAGATGGAAATGTTTGACCTTCAAACACTTGTTGGTCTCTACAATTTCTTTTTTGTACGTCTACTAATGCAGTCTTTTTGTGTGCATATTTCACATCCTGGCTGATCCCTGCTATAAATCCTGTTATGCAAAATCCTGTTGCTGAAACATATACAACATCTTCTCTGATCATTTCTAGGTCACGATCACGGCACTCTGGCTGTAAAACTACTGTAACCTACAGCAGAGTCTTTCTGGGAAACCTCTGCCTAGCCCGGGGACCAAGCTGCTCTGTATCTACAGGAGTTGCCCTTTGAGAGTAGTTGACTGTAGTCGGAGATAGACAGTAAAGGAATTAATAGTTCATAATTAATAAATTAGAAAAGCATCTGCTGATAAGCAGGAAAGGATATACTGTTAGGGGTGGAGGGTGTAATCTTGGAAATACTGGGTGATATGTTAAAGAAAGTTGCCATTTTGTGTTACATGTTAGGAATGCTAGAATGAAAAAAGTGCCTTATGCTTTTTTCTCAAGTTTCACAGGAAACAAACTCAGAAATCACCAGACCTGAAAAATAACCTTGACGCTGCATTACTGTAACTTCAGGGCATCTACTCCCAGCCTGCTCCACAGTCAACAAGACTGGACCTGGTAACGTTCCCTTTTCAGCTCAAAGAGGAGCCTTTTAGAAATGTGCAACTGCTGTCTCATTGCCCATACTTCCTTTAAGCGTGATTAAGGTCACTGCTGATGATCTTGGAGTGACCTGTGTGGAGTGGAGGAGCATAAAGGATGCACTAATTCCAGCATAGGCCCTGTGTAGCAGCAAATTAATGGACAGCAAGTTTCTGTTCTCTCCCTTCATGTCACACACTAGTAAAGGCTCTTCCTCTGAAAACAGCAGTATAACAGTCCCCTCCAAATATATTTACCAGCTAAAGATGGAGCACAGGAAAACTTGGCAAAGGATTGGAGCTTGGTTCTGCCAAGTATGCAAGCAGGAGGGTGAGAAAAGAGCGATGGGAAGGGGACTTCGTACAGTCCTTGAGCTGCAGTCCTCTGGTTGTGGCAGGACCTCCTGGGAGCTGGGAACACCAAAGTGAGAGCCATGCAAGGCCCCGTGGGAGCCCGTGCTCTGCAGAGGGTTTTCTCCCTGGGCAAGGTATGGCAAAATCACTGCTGTTAAGAAATGTTCAAACTGACTGTTCTGGAGAAACTTAGAAGTGCTCTGGAAAATGGGGAGTGTAACTCAGGGATGGTGCAAAAATCACCAAGGGATTTTCATTCCCACACATCAAACTCTTTCCTGATTCCATCCCACTGCATTGGCAAATACAGAGCAAATGTCTCGTCCAAGCAAATGTTTGTCTCCTCTTAGAAGAGGCAGCAGTTAAGCAGGTGACCTGTGTACAGGTGCAGAGATGTCTCCATGGGGGAAAACCCTCCCCCAAGTCTGTGAGCTTTGTAGGATGTTCCTGTTGGGAACGTGTAAAAATGTGATACTTGGGTTGTATCAGGTTGAGTGACGTGACCAGAGGGTGCAATGAGATATGTTGTGTTCAGGGGGTTTTGACTATGCCGTAGCCACTTTTAGCTGCATGAACTTAAGCACAGCATTAGCCAGAGCACACCTAGTCTCCAGCAGCAGTGGCCAGATGCTTCAGTCTACAGTGAAGAAGATGCAACAGCTAAACACAGCCAGGCTAAGGGTATTTCTGCCTGCTGATGATGACAGTGTTGGGAATACCTTGCCCATCTACTGGGAGGCAAGCTGAGCTGGATAGGGCTGGTACCCAAAGGGCAGCAGGACCCCTCCCAAGCCCAATGGGGCAACCAGAGCCTTCCCCCCCGCCATGCCCACTACCCAATTCTCCTCTGTGGTGCAAGGAACTGAATCCCATGAACTTTAACAGCTGTTATCCTGGGTGTGCCCCTTGTAGGATATTAAACAATCTATTTAACCTGACTAGCTACTGCCTGGGAGCTGAGCAGGGTTCAGCTCTGCCCTGCAGAGTCTGTCAGGCATTGCCTACTGTCCCAGCCCAGGGCCAGCCCCATGGGCTGGAGGAAGAAGTGTCCCAGAGCCAGCTCCTCTCAGGGTGCATCTGCCACTGTGTGATGTGTAAAAATCACTAATAAATGCTGTCATGTACAGATTCATTTATTTGGTGCCTTTTCCATACCTGAGCTCTGTTCTGAACTGTGAGAGAAACATAGCTTTCTCCATCTCGATCCTGTGTCTTCCTGAGGGTTAGCAACAGTGAGGTGTCTGGCAGGCTCTGTACCTATGCGCCTCCCACTTCTGCAGTCACCAACAGCTGGTCCTGCTGCCCAAACCCCTTTGCTTACCACCAGGGAACTAGAAATGAGGGGGAGATGATAAAAAAAAAATCAGGCTTCTGTTGTACCATCTGAACTGAGTGTGTGGCTGCTTGAAGGCACCATGCTTCATAAAGCCAAAATGAGCCTTGGAGCCCAAGTCTGGCCGGGAGCACCCCAGTGTGCGTGCCTCTGGATGGATGCTGGATCCTGGTGAAGGGTGTTCGGCCCTTTGTGGCAGCGTGCTGGAAAGCTACGGCAGGGCTGAGGGCTGCACTTCCCACCCTAGCAGATGTCAGCAGCCTGTGCTCTGCCCAGCCTTTCCCGACAAGCAGGGCTTTTGCTCTGGATTTCCCAGTGTGGTAAGTAGGAGCAGCTTCCCTGGCTTTGGGAAATGCAGAAGCAGGCAGCTGAGGTGATGGTGTTTGGGGAAGAGGAATAAACCGGCCTCCATGTTTGGCAGGTCTCTTTAGAGAGGAGGGGATAGTGAACACGTGGGAGTAACGGGGCAACATCTCTCCTGCATGGTGCTATTTGAGGCATTTTCTGTGACTGCCATGGTCCCAGTGAGGCAGCCGCTAGCTGTCTCCTCATAGGTGCCTACAGCTCCCTCAGCTGCGCCAGGCATCACTGCAGGCTCAAGAGCATTGAAGAAGTGGCATGTGTTTCCACAGTTGCTCTTTTCTGCCTAAACTGCCTGACATGCTCCTGCTGCTTCAGAGGTGATGCTCTGTGGGATGAGGTCACCTGCCCCACGGCCCTCACTCTGCCAGCATTGCCTCACTCGGTGGGGCAGAGCAGGGTTCTGCATCTCCAGAAGGCTTCACCTCTGGAAGAGCTCTTTGCTGTCAGTCCATCCATGCAGGCTTCTGGGGTAGTAAGAATCTTTCATGTGGCAGGAATCACCCCAGCAGAAGGAAGGTTTGCTGAGTGTCTTGTAAGGGGCTCTCTCTCCCTCTCCGGGAGGCATTGCAGCTTTTCAAAAGACCAGATCCCTCCTCCCAGAATAAGGGTGCTCCCATTCCAACACTGCCAGGAGGGCTCACCTTACCCTACCTGCCCGGCGCCCTCTTCAGGGAATGCACACCATGGGCCCAGCATCAACCCCTTAGTCCTGCTGTTCTCTCGGGCTAAACAGGAAATACCAATAAATTGCCCCGGTCTAGGCAGGGGAAGACTTTGATTTCTCCTGTGCTTTATTTACACTGCTGCTCCTGTTAGTGAGTTGTCTGGAGTGCTGGGCTGCGGGTGTGAGGAAAGCAGTGGGGGTTGCTGGGACTTGGGAAGCTAATAATGGCATCCTCCTTCCCCAGGTCAGTGCTATTTCCCTGAAGCTTGGTTGAAATCAGTCCTCCTGGTACTCTGTGAAGAAGAGAAAAGTCTTTTTTATGTGTTGCTGGTGAGCTGAAATAGCCAACAGGCTTGTTCTGGAGGGGATGCATCTTGAGGCTTTAGACGTCTATTTTTGGTTCTTCTTTATTTTGAGGGCACAGACAGCAATTAGTTGCCTCTCTTGCGCGGGAGTTGTTGCTCAGGGGGAGCCGCGGTCCCCGCTGAAGGCACCTTTGGGCACTCCTGAGCAGCTGGAGCAGCCTGGCTTAGGGGTGGCCGAAGGGATGTGGGGAAGATGTGGAGTGGAGGGCAGCAGCCCTGCAGCCCTGGCGCAGACAGGACAGGGGACCTGCTGCAGAGGAGCAGCCTTCGAGGGCAGGAGGAGACGGAGTCCCAGGCTGCGAGAGCCGGTGCGGCGGGGCCGGAGAGATGGTGGGGACCGGGAGAGGCGAAGGATTTGCTCGAAGGCTTTTCCCATCCTCCGGCCGCGGGCAGGAGCGCGCCATTCCCCATCCCTGCGCAGCCCCGGGCTGTCCTGGGCGCTGGCAGCCGCTAGGTGACACCAGCTCCCCTGCTGTCACTCCCGGCCCGGCCCTTCCCCTTCCCCTTCCCCTTCCCCTTCCCCTTCCCTTCCGCCTTGGCGCTGCTGCGGGCTGCGAGGAACGTGTCCCCACCCCAGTCTCTCATGCCTGGCTGCACCTGGGTCCCAAAAGGCAATGAAGGCACAGAAATGAGACCCACCTCGTACAGCTGTCTTTCCACCCAAGCCCAGTTTATACTCTCTCCAGCGGGAGCTTGGACATGCACATCTCAGTCTGCAATTTGGGGCTCTGTTGAGAGGCATGGTATGAGCTGGAGTGCACAAAGCAAGAAAATAATTCTCTGCTGTATTAACAGTGTGAGACTAATCAAGGACGGTGTTGTGCTGCTTTTCAGCAGAGAGAGAAAACACTGATGGTAGCCACGGAGGAGACCCAGCTGTTCGGTGGACTTTGCACTAGCCTTTGGATAAAGACAGCTACGGGGACACAGCTAGCACAAGCCATGCCAGTAATGGTGGCTAAAAGACTGGCCTTGCATAAAGAAAGTGCAAATAAGAGAGTATTTAAATAAATGGGAATTTTTCAGACCATCTGGGCGTGGTGAACTTCACGCAAAGCAATCCCAGAAATACTTGCTGTTATCTGTGAGAACTACTGGGGGACAGTGAGGCACGGAGAGACAGTAAAATGCAAGCTTTGTAAACATACACACACTCCCTTCAAAATGGGGACTGGGGTCAAAAGCCAGGAACTACTGACTGTTGAATCCTCTCACCCAACCACCACCCAGAAAATCCTTCAACAAATAATCTCACTACTCATAAGCAGTGCAGATGAGCAGGAGCCATATGGACTTGTCAAGAACAGAATCTGGCCAAAGTAATCTGATTTTCCCCTGTGACAGGTTAAGGGCATGGTGAAGAAGAGCCCTGGCTGCCATTTAAGTGGCTCTTACGCATGATGTAGATGGGATGTTGGGTAGGTACAAAGCTCATTGGGTAACTATAGCCAGACACTTATGTATGGTTCACTGTTGAAAAGGAAGGGGTCTGCTGAGTGAAGTTCAGGGACATCTGTGCCGGGTCTGGTTTTGTTCAGCATTTCCATTAATGACCTGGATGATGGAGGAGAATGTGCACTTGCTAAATTTGCAGATTGGGAAGTATCCAGTGACAAAGTTACTTGCCTAACAGGTCTTTTGTAAGCAGGGCTCTGCTAAAAAACAATTCCTTGGGTTGCAGTACCAAGGAGATACCGCTGGGGAGGTGCTGGGGACTTGTGAGAGATGTCCTGGAGAAGGTCTGTAGGATGCCTGCTGTATTTGTGTTGGACCAGAAAGCATGATGTCCGTGTCCTGGCCCCATGGGGAGGGAGTCGAACGTGCGAGGCTGTACTAGCTCGGCTGCAACAGGAAGACAGGCGGTGTTTGGAAAGCAGGGTCCCTCTCCCAGGGCTCTCTGCTGCCAACTTGCTTGCTTCATTATTTACTGTTGGCCACCTCTGGTGTCTGCAGATTTTAGGGTTTTCCCAAAATTGTGTCAGCTGTTTGGTGCCATTGTACAAAGTGCTCTCAGCTCAGCTGGTGTGTTGTTTGCCATCTGGTCTGGATCATACATGGTGCAATACCTCTGACTACAGAAACAGACCTCATCATCTTCTCCATACAGGATTGGGAAGGGGAAATGTGAACCAACTAGCCAGTCTGCAGAGACACTGGCCACACACTTGCGTGCACCAGTTGTCTTGTGTGGGTACTGACTGGGTCTGTCCTGCCTCAGAACTGCCCTGTGCTCACTACAATAAAGACACTGAGGTGCTGGAGCATGTCCAGAGAAGGGCAGCAAGGCTGGTGAGGGGTCTGGAGCACAAGTCTTACGAGAAGCGGCTGAGGGAACTGGGGTTGTTTAGTGTGGAGGAGGGGAGGCTGAGGGAAGACTTTATCACTCTCTACAACTACCTGAAAGGAGGTAGTAGCAAGGTAGGGGTTGGTCTCTTCTCCCAAGTAACAACTAGGACAAGAGCAAATGGCCTCAAGCTGTGCCAGAGGAGGTTTAGATTTGATATTAGGAAACATTTCTTCACAGAAAGAGTTGCCAAACATTGGAACAGGCTGCCCAGGGAAGTGGCTGAATTACCATTCCTAGAGGTGTTTAAAGGACAGGTAGACCTGGTGCTTAGGGACATGGTTTAGTGGTGGTTTTGGCAGTTAGGTCAATGGTTGGACTTGATGATCTTAAAGGTCTCTTCCAACCTAGACAATTCTGATTCTATGAAACTGCTCAAGACAAAACGCAACTACTAGGGCAGATTAAAAGGGAAGCAGGAGCTCATGATGCTCTTGGCTTCAGCTGGGGAGAAGAAAAGGGAGACATCACAGACACATCACCCAAGTGAAAGGGAAGCTAGATCTCCCTTCAATTTCTTCTCCAGAAGAAACAGTAAATAAAGCTGCATCGTTATGAAAGGCGCTTGTTGTGGCTTCGCCATTTCCCACCTGTGCTTGAGACCAGCACAGGGTGGAGGGGCAGGGTGCATGGAAAGGGCGTAGGAGAAGGACCAGGTGTGCAAAGAGCTCAGCTCCTTCATCAAGGAGTAGGAGTGGCACCACCTGGCTTGAGTTATCAGGGAGAGGAGCGGGACTCAGCTGCGAGTCAGGCTCAGTGGAGGAGAGGATATTAGAGAGAAGCCCAGGCCCTCCTTTCTTCCATTAGGGGAGAGAGCCATAGCAGAGAAGGGAGTTAAGTACAATGGTACCAAGACAAGGCACGTGTTTGGTTGGTTGGAGGCTCCAGCACGGAACGGAGACTAACCACTGAAGTTAACTCAGCTGCATTGGTGCCCAGTGGCAAGGTAGTATCCATGTTACAATGAAGGGTCTTGTCTCGGGTGTGCTATGCCTGTATTTTAGATGTTTATGCTTAATCTTTGAATGCACGTTGCAGACAGGGTTGTGCTTCCACTGGTAGCTGTTTCAGCCTGAGGTAACTTGGCTCCTCATTTTCGATTAGCTCAGAGCAAAGAATAATTTTGTTACAGTGCAGTTGGGCTGACACCTGTGACTGCTTTCAGCATCTGCTCCCCAATATCTTCAGCAGCAGCTGCCGCCTGTGCAATAGGCTTTGGCAAAGACTTGAGTGTCTCCTCTGCTGTTCTTGTGAGGGACCTCTTACTATGTCCTAGTGAGCGTGCCTTCTTAGCAAAGAACTTGCTTCCTCTCTGCATGCTAACAACATTGCGTAAACCTGATTTATGCCAGGTTTGTCTGTCCCATTCATCTAGGTGAGACACTTTGTTGTGGTGATGCGTTTTGGGGTTTTTTTGTCCCTAAGAGAAAAGTAATATACCAGGGTTGTGGAGCGAAGGCCTGATGAAGGGAAAGGAGGCTGCGCTGGGTGGGGTTGTCCTGCTCCCCTGCTGCATGTGGCGCCTCCTTGGGCCCTTGGAGGAATCTGCTGTGTCCCTCTGCCTTGGCTTGAGCAGCAGGTCCCCCTGGTGTATGTACAACTTGGGCAAGCCACCTCGGTTTTACAGCTTTCCCAACAAAAACCAGGCAGGGGTAGGCTAGCAGGGCAGGTTACTGCAGCCGGCCTCTCCCCAGGGGGCTACTGGTTGGAGTGGGAGTACCTAGAGGGGCTCCGCTGCCCTGGGCTACCAGGAGCCCAAAGGCACTGCCCCTATCCTGCACGGCAGGGAGGCTCAGGCTTCCCTGCCGCAGTGGATGCATGCAGGCAGGGAGCAGGCAGGGGGCTTCTTTTCCCCTTCACATCATGTCTGCAGGCTTTTGCTGTCCTGAGCAGCCAGGAGTTTGATTTGTGAGGAACAGAGGTGGTTCCTCCAAACCTCAAGCCCCTGTTTCAACTTGGGCTGCCTCATGCTGGCAGTTCCAAGGATGCTCGCCCTCACCTGGGCTGCCGGTGCTTGATTTCTGAGCCTCCAGACGCAGGTTCCATGCTCTCAATAACCAGACAGGCAGAAGCCTTAAAGGGATTGTGCCAACTTTTATTTTATTATCTTTTTTGGAAATGGGATTTGGAGAAGGGAAGGGAAGGAGATGTGCAAGGGGGAGCTGATTGTTGCAAAAGGGGATGCTTTGGATGCACACTGGCAAAGGTGTTCCCGTCTGACTGGAAATGACTGAAGAAGTAAAGCATGACAGGCAGGACACTGCCTCAGTGGATGTGCTTGCTTTACGGGGTTTTTGGCTTTAAGGTCTACTTTGTAGGTTATTTCACGTACAAAACAGAAAAGCATATTTTAATGTCTGTATATGTATTTGTATATATACAAAGATATATATACATACACATAATTTATATCCTTACAACTCCCAGTTCCTAAAGGCTTCAAGTCTGAAGGGCTGTGTGTATATATGCATTATAAAGAGAGACACCAATGGACTGAGACAAGGCTTTCCTTACTGGCTGTGTGATAAATAAGTGGGCAAGACATCTTTAACTGAAGTCTCGCACGTGCAGGTAGAAGTGGTCAGCCAAGCGTTGAATGGCAGCTCCCACGTTGCCCTGTCCCTGGCTGCTCCCTGCAGGGGTGGTGTCCAGCTGCCCATGCTGTCCCAGCAATCTGGGGAGCTCACCCCTGTGAGGCTTGGAGGGGCAGACAGAAACACACTTAGTTCTGCTGCCCGTGGGTTAGGCACCCCACGTGTCGGGGCACCTATTTCCCCATGGGGCTTCCAGTAGACTGTTTTGGTTTCTTTACCACGAAGGAGAAGGCTTGGTGGGCAAGAGGGGAAGGGGTTTGGGAGGGGAAAGACAGTCAAAATTCACCATACGATAGTTAGACAAATCTTCATAGAGGTCCATCTGCCTGCTCACCACTTGCTCTCGCGCTCTCTTGCTCTCTCATGTTCACTCCCATTCTCTGCAGGACGTACGCTGTTGTAGGGCTAAAGGTCTCCTTTTGTCAGGCTAAGGTCAAGTCCCTGGTTGGCGGAGGGCAGCCCTTCATACGGGCCTGTCCACAGCGTATTGGCAAGGGCTCAAATTGGAAGCCGCCGTCTGCACCGCTGGGTAGGTGAAGTTAGCGTGCTGCTTGGCCTTCAGCCGCAGGCTGGCCAGGCTGGAGTTGCATGTGTCCCTGTACATGTAGGGGCTGGCTGTTGAGGCATAAGGACAGGCACTAGATGAGACAGCGGAGTTGAGGCTCGGGCTGTTCAGGTTGTTGATGTTTCCCAGGTTGTTGAGGCTGGAGGCCGGTACTCCGGTCACTGCAGAAGGGACCATGGATGAAGGCATGGTCATCGAGGCAATGGAGCTGGGTGGGGAGAACATAGGCTGGGAGGAGAGGGGGCTGACGTTCATGGAGTTGAAGAACGGGAAGCTCTTGGCCGAGAGTGGGCTGGTGGCTAGCCCCTTGGTGGCCCAGTTGTTGTAGGAATAGCTAGAATACATGTCATCATAAGGCTGCATCAGTCCATTGAACTGGGCTCCAAAGCTGTTCTTGCACAGTTCAGCCTGTTGGTTTCTCTCCCGTTTCCTCCACTTAGCTCTGCGGTTTTTGAACCAGACCTGTGTGTGAGAGAGAGAGAGGAAGGGGATTGGAATTGCTCTGGGCTGTCCCTGGAAGGGGCCTTGCCCTGGTGTCTTTGCCCAGCAAGGCAAGAGCTGTTGAAGGACTGGGGATGCTCCCCAGGAAGCTGAGCATCAGGAAAGGGTTGCAGCAAGATGTCTGGGCTGTAGGGTCATCTCCCAGTGAGAATCACCACCTAGATCAAAACCCAACCACTGCCACTTTACAACGTACAGAACAACCCACCTCACTCAACAAATGGATGCCCTTTATATGGGGAAAAGGGAGGAAAGCACTTTCTGTATTTCCAAGTGACCACAGTCCAGGAGGAGGGGTTGTGGTTGTGTGACTTGGGAGAAAAATATTTGGGGGGATGTGGTTTGAGAGCTGCTGAGTGGAAGAAATAACCTCGCTTGTTCTGACTTCATCTCAGGACCAGCTTGGGGTGGGGTGTCAGAAGTCTGTCTTCTAACAGGAAAGTCTGTTAGTGTTGGAGGGACTCAAACAATATAACTTCCTAGAGCATGGGAGCTGCTGGAAGGCTATTCATAGTGCTGCTAACTCATATTTCTAGTAGCAGAGAGAAGCTCTCATTCCAGCTGGAGCCCTGCCATGCTACGCCTGTGACTACATGGTGGTTTGGGAACCCCAAAGAGTGCCCTCCAGCAAGGCTAAGGCTGGGGGACGATGGCACTGCAAGGAAGGGGTCTGCTGGGTCAGGGCAGCCAGCTGGTGGGGCTCTGTGGGGCAGAGCCTGGGCTTTGCATCTCCCTATGTTACTGCAAGGTGGCACTGGATGGAGGAGACACCAGCATGGGGTACGTGTGTGGCAGGATGTGTCAAATCTCAGGTGTAGAGCCTGGTGAGGTGTTTTCAAGACAAGGAAATTTTCTAGTGCCCCTAATTCCTTCTTTGGTTTGGGGACATCTTGGTGACTTGTATCACAGACAGCTTCCTCTCCACAAACTCGGGCCTGGGAAGGTGGGAGGGCTGCAGTCCTACCCGGACTCGTGCCTCCGTCAGGTTGGTCCAGACTGCAATCTCCTCTCTGGTGCTCATGTCTGGGTAACGGTTTCTCTGGAAAGTGGCTTCCAGCTCCTGGAGCTGTTGGCTGGTGAAATGCGTCCTCTGCCTCCGCTGCTTCTTCTTGAGTGAGCCGTCTTCAGGGTTGGAGTCGTCCGTCTGGTTTTGCTGGGACTTCTCAGTATCTGTGCAAGAAACAGAAGGATGGGAGAGATCCCCTGAGTTAACTCGGGGACTTGGATGCATTTAGGGAGCCCGTCCATGGGGCAACCAGTGCATGCTCAGTGAGGTCCCCCTCTGCTGCTGGCCACCAGCAGGTGCACCCAGAGGAGTGGCCTGGTCTCCCTCCCTCGCCCTTGTGAGCAGGCATCCACCCTGCACCAAAACCAATGACCCCTTGATGCAGTGTGGCTTGCCCTTGTTTAACTGCTCTAAGGGGTGTCAGCTTCCAAGTGACTGGATTTGGATTTTCCAAACTTCCAATCTCTGGTTTTCATTTGTCGCAGTTAAGATGGATGACAGTGGCAGGACTTACCCAGGCCAGCAGTTTCCTACTCTACTTAAAACTCTCTACCTAAGGTGCCCTTTAGTAAATCTGAAAGGAAATTGCCACTTATAACACAGCAAAAGATCCAGTAGTGTTTTTGTGGACAAGTGACAGGGAAAAGGCAAATTGCCAGTGATAGCAAGAGGAGGCTCTTAAATTAACTAGACCTGAGGAGCACAATTTTTATCCTTCCTCTCATCTTACTCCTCTGCCATTTTATTTAGGTGCGCTTTTTTTTTTTTAAGTAGGAAAGGGCCTCTCTGACTTAACCATGAAGTACTTCAGCATCTCCCTGTCCTTCTGTCCTTGCCCTCCTCCTCACTCGAAGATCCCTCTTCTAGGGGCAGCATCTTTCATTTTGTTGCCCTTTAAATGAACATCTTGAAATTCTCCAGTGTTCACACTGGTATCTAACTGGGAAGTACAGTTCAGCTTCTTCCTAGGCATTAAGCCTAGGCTTAAACGCTGAGCTTTGGGCTGCCATGGCTGGAGGTGGGCAGCCAGGTACTTCCCTGTGCCACAGCCCCTCCTGGGACTGTCCGTACTCTGCAAACAGGGGCAGAATGCAAATATAAATATTTTCCATCATCAGAAGTGTCATATTTGACCACTTGGACAATCTGTGCAGGACAGCTACAGCTTGTGTTTAATTCTGTTGGGAACCAAGATGAGTCACCATGGAAGATAATTATCACTGTGAAGATAAATAATTTCTGATGTTCACCACCTCCTTCCTCTGATCTAGAAGCAAGGTGAAGCAGTTCCAACTAAAAATCAGGTTTTCAGCAGGGAGGGGAAGTGTTCTTTTGCAGTGGGAAATACTCAGATAAACTAAGTATAAATTATTGCAAACAGTTGTCAAACTGTTGCATCTGGGAGAGGAACCTTTAAAAAATCCTGCATCACTCTGCTGAGTTTCAGATTAAAAGGATTTTTTTGTTTTTTTTTTTTTGTGTTTGGGGTTTTTTTTAAGTGGAAGCTAGCTTAAAAGGCTTAAAGTCCAGAAAAATCCTAATATGGAAGGTGTCCTATACAGCCCCTTAATAAGCAGGGAGGCAAGAAAAGAGTAATCTGGAATACAGCCAGGCAAGGGAAAAAAGGGCTCCTCAAATCAGATGGATGTGCTCTGGAAAAATATGCCCCACAAAAGCTAAATGGAAAAGAGAAGAGCCTAAGAGAGGCTAAAAAGCACCTGAGGCCTGACAGAAAAAGGACTCTGCTGCAGGGCAGTGCTGTACCCAGCAGCGGGTGCTTTAATGGAGATGCTCCTGACCCAGGAACCTGGTGCCACGACCCTGTTCCTATGGTAGCGTGTTGATTCAGAAACCTCTCCCTGCTGTTCCTGGGAAAACCCTCCTTGCACCCGCCTTCCTCCAAAGGCAGCAATGCTGGAGTCACAGAGAGCATTTGCAGGAGAGCCGCTCGTTCTTCACAGAGGAAAGCCTGGGTGCAGCCAGAAAAGGTTTGTGTCTATGGGTATGTGTTGCATTTACTGAAGCAATGTGGGTTCCCCACCAGCCGCCTCCACTTCTGTGGCACATTTAACCCTCTCCACCAGCAGGAAGCCTAATGCAAGGAGGGGGAGCTGGCCATTGCTCACAACAGCAGAGCACAAGCTGAGCAGGAAGGTGCTGCCTCGCATTCCAAGTGCCAGGACCAGCTTGTGTTTGCATCCAGGGTGTACCCACATGAGCACTTTCCCAGTGCACTCTTGAAACAGACAAAGCCAAAGGACCTGAAAAGCGGAATAGTAGGAGCTGGATGTAGTCTTGTGGTACTCTCCTCGTTCCCACGAGCATCTTCGTGTGGGGATCCCATGTTCAGCAGAACTCCTGGACACACGCTCTTAATGTGGATCTCTTTTGCAGTGGTTCTTGTCAAGGAGATAAATCTGATTTCTCTAGCTTTCTAAGCCAGTGCTGGAAGAGGGAGATTCCCACATTATCCATCTTTAAAACAGATTAAAAGGGGAGTGATGCCACCACGTCTGAGCTAGTTATTAGGAATGGCTCAGATGAAGGGAGACTTAGTTTGTTTGTTCATCTGCTAAGTTGGGATTAATTAAGAGCCTGATGCATACGGGGGATATGTTCCCACAGGAGCCCCTGACATATGCATATTTCCGAAGGGGCTGCTGCGAAGCAGGAGGCTGTGCCCTAATTGGGAGCTCCTGCTCAGGATTGCCCATCTTCAAGCAAGAAGAAAGTATACCAAGAGGGAATGAGAATGGAGCAAAGGTACCACTGGCTTATGGGCTGCATCTGGGTGGAAGAGCTCACCGAGTATCTTGCTTTGGTATTCATCTTCTGGTGTAGAACTTTCTACAAATCTTGTGAAGTCCAAGGAGATCTAAGAATCCTGACTTTGAGCCTGGAAAAATCTCTGCAGTTACCATTCCTCTTATTGTCCTCTCTGTTTCTGTACCTGCTACCTGTGGCTCTTCCTGAGCATTGCTCATAGGGAGTCTCATCTCTGTTTCTGTTTCTTCACTAGGCAGGGAAAAAAGTGCCTTCTGTGAATGGTGCAGAGCTTGGGCATTGCAGTGGGGACCAAAAGCATGGGCAATACAGGGAAACAAGGGACCCTGCAGGAAGGATGGACCCCGTGGGTACTCTCAATCCACGCTGAGGAGCAGAATATGGGGAGATGCAGGGCAGTTCCTCACCTCCTCCCTCTTCATCCTTGCTCTCCCCCTGACCTGTGCTGCCTGATGAAAACTAACAGAAGGGGGTGTCACAAACCACACCACACTGTCGGAGGACACTGGGGATCTCCAAGCTGAGCCCAGCCAAGCAAGGCTTGTGCAGCTTTCCTCAGGATCTCTTACTCTGCAGATGAAGGAAGCAGAACCAAGGAAGAGTAGGGAGGCTGCTCTCTTGAGGAAAGGCAAGAAGTGCCAGAAGCACAGCCGTGCCCCATCCCAAGCAGCCCTTGGTGGCATGCTCTGCTCTGCCTGACACTGGTGACACCTGGCTGCCATTGGCCTCTGGTGTGCCTGCACAAGCTGCCAGCCTCTGCATGCAGGTAGCGCTGGCAAACACCCACCTCCCAGAACCGTTTTATTTCTAGACGGCTTAGTACAGCGAAGAGTGACGTAGCCAAGCACCCAGTGTTTATTGTCAACCTAAAATAGGTTGTGGAATATATCTCGTGCACGTTCGCCCACTCAATGAAACGACTGTGGTCATAGCTGGAATTAGCTGCTCGTGCCTAATGGAAAAAAAAAGTCAGCTCCTAAATTGGCAGTTCTGCAGCGTGCCAGGGTGGGCTCGATCAGGAAGGCCACTCGAATGGAGATGACCGCTGTGCATCCAAAGCAGCTGACAAGGAGCCACTGAGTTTGGGGATGTGCCCAACTAAGGTACGCGGGCAGTGGGAAATTCAGCGGGTGGATTCTCTGACCATAGTTATCCCAGCATAACTCCCTTTATGTTACTTAGTCTGGGGAATTTTAATCTGCATCATTATGCTTATTAGCTCTTGCACACAGGTGAGCCTGGAGGCTTTACGCGGGGAGCAGCCAGTTGTCCCCAGCCCTGACCTCTCTTCACGCTGGTGCTCGCAGGGGCAGCTTTGCATTGTCCTGCTGCATCCAGAGCAACAAGGGATGGAGCAGTCAACAGGACAGATGCAAAATCCAGGGGAAGCCATAGCATTTGGTTGCTGATTTCTGAGCAGGTGTGAATGGTGGTGGTTTCTTCTTCAGAGCCTGATAAAGAATGTGGTAAGCTTGGGGTTTGTTCAGCCTTTGGGAATGCTTGGAGGCACTTCCTTGGGACAGGAGCCGCACACTGCAGAGCCTTGCACCAAGGAGCAGGTGACCAGGCTTTTTCAATTAAAGCAGGGGCAAGACAGTATTTCTCTTCCTTCTGTTCTGGTTTGAGGTAAAACAGGACCAATACTATATTTATTAAAGTAGTTTAGTTCCTTCTAAACTGGTAAGTCTCTACGTCTTTTCTCTCTATCCCTCCTCCCTTTGAAAAGAGAGATGGGGGAGAGCATCTGTTGTTCCGCCTGATTGGGCCAATCCAGGTTCAATTGCCTGAACCTGGAAAGGTTGACCTGTAGCATGGAAAGTTTCAACCTAAGCAATTTAAACAGAGTTAAGAAAAGAAAAAGGGGGCAGTTTATAACCAGGTATAGCCTTCTGTGCCTTGGATGAGATTTCCCGTGTTCTGGGGAGAGCTCTTCTGCTCTAGGGACCCAGTTTAGGCGAATACAGTAAAATTTTGGTTGGGCAGGGACCTGGCTTGCCTGACTCCTGCTGGCTGCAGGCTGTGCCCTCTGTCAGTGGTGGCTTCCTGCAGACAGGGTCAGGCAACCCCATCGCTGGGATAGCGCTCTCGCCCTCCTGATGGCTGTCATGGCGATATGTGCCCCTGTGCTTCCCCCCTGCTTGCTGGAATGGCCAGGTCCCTGTGGCACTGTGCTGGCTCGTGGCATGAGAGGAAGCTCAGGAAGGTCCCCAGGAGGACTGCAGACAGCTCCTGCAAGCCACTAGCCCCCTGGATCCACCTGCAAGGACAGGTTGGAGCCTCTCCTGCACTCACCGCTGTGGTCCTGCCCTTTGCAGCTGTGTTCGTGTTGAGGGGTTCCAGAGTCGGAGAGAGACAAGGCTGGGCTGCGAGCCTCCGCGTCTGCCAGCAGGTTGAAATCCATGGGGCAAGGATGGGTGGTGGAGGAGGAGGAATCTGAAAAAGCAGCAGGCACAAGGTGATTAGCAAGATGAATCTGTGTGTGTGACCTCTCCCCGCCCGCTCCAGGAGGGACTTGCCAACCCTTGAGGAAAGGTCTAGGAAAAGCAAAGGATCCCTGTGGATCCTTGGACCCCTTTCCTGGCTGGAAAATGGACATACCAGGCTTTCTGCTGAGCTTCCCTATAAATCAAAGATCATCTAGTGACAATTCTATTTGCAGCCTTCAGAGAAAGAGCCTCCAATTTATAGGTGACATTCAGACTGAAATAGCAACGCTGGGAGCATGCTGTGTAACAGAGATCTGAGGAAGTGGTTCTGGGCCAGCCAAGGGCTGTTAGCACCTTCCCCAGACATCCCACCTCTCCCATCCTCCCTGCCCAGCTTCCCTCCTCTTTCTCCCTTGCTTCTCCACAAACCGGTCAAGCCCAAGTAAAGCTTTCCAGAGAGCACTAATGCAGATGTACAAGCACACATCCCAAAATAAAAGCTCACCTGTGCATGCCACTGATAGGAAGGCATGACTGCCTGCACAGCCACTGCCATGAGCAGGGACCCGGGCAGTGCAAGTGGACTCCTTTAGGGTACACAAGGATCTCTGGAGCCTGAATTAACACGGGAATCGCATTACACACCCTTGGGTGCCTGGCAATGAGTGATCCAGACTGCAGCAGCAGCTCACTTCCAGCCTTAGGTCATCCTGGCTGAAGGCTTCCCATGTCCCCTCAAGTGACCGTCCTGTGCCTGTGAGCCATGTCCCCTGGCTGAAAGCATCCCAGCTGGGAAGCTGGCATTGCTGCTCCCCAAAACTGCAGGCACCACTGGGACTCCTCTACCACCTCATTTTACACCTCTGTCCCAGGATCAGTTGTTCTCATCTCAGGGGCCTCCGCACCCTCCACCTGCATTGCCCAGAAAACCTCGGCTGAGAGCATTGCTTTGTTCTGGACCACGCTGGATACTTATGAGGAGGCAGGCATGAAGCAGTAAGTGCAACAAGCCCAGCCACGTCAGCTTGGAAAGGTGAGCTGGCCCTGTGTTAGCACTTAGTCTGAGTTTTGGATTGTAAGCCTGCTGCATGCAGGACAACGCATTGCCACCAATGCAGCTGTAATGGTTTCTGAAGCCTGGACCGCTTTGAGGGGACCACAGCAGCTCCTGAAACTCCAGTCACCCCAGCTAATACCTCACCTTCCCAGCTAGGAAGCCTCTTGCTCTAAAACATAACAGCAGCTGATGCCCCGTGCTGGGATCTGGGACCCCTGGGTTTAGCAGGGAGGAGTCAGACTGGGCATTTGGGGCTTCCAAACGGCAGGTGGAGGTCAGTTGTGAAGACTGGATTCTAGATGGTGAAGGGCTGCCCAGCCCCTCAAATCCACGTGTCAGGGAGGGAGGCTGCTGAAGGCAGCATTTCGTCTGGACTGCGCTAGCATTTAGACATGTAAACAAGAGATTAATCACATAGCTGTTGCACCTCCTTTGGAGGTGGATGACAGTGACTAAGAATGTATTTTCAGAGCTGTCTAAAACCTCGTCAATTTGAGCAGGGTTGCCACCAGGGCCCTTGGCAAGGCTGACCCCCATACCTGCAGCATGCTTCCCAGGCTGTGGGGAGAGATCAGGGAGCCATTTCTAATGGTTGTCCACCTGGTTTCTGCAGCAGACCTCACTCATGAAATCCTCAGCAGTTTCCCTCACTCTCCCCATTGCTTGATCTCCATTCCCAGCCTTTCCTGGGCGCTGAAAACTTTGTCTCAATATTGGACTCAAACAGCGCTCTCTGAAAGCAGCATCTAATGAAGGGACCTGGTGCCAGTTTCCCAGACCTCTGCCTCATGCCGGGCTTCTCTGCTCTTGTGGGAGGGAAGTGGTGGAGGCTCCATCTTTGCCGTGAGGCTGGTTTCCATTTCCACCTCGCTGCGAGCCTGACCTTTGATGTCCGCTGCCTGTGTAAGCTCCTGGCAGCAGCAGAGCACAGCCCTGTTGCTTTTTGCCATGTGTATGTACACGAAGTGATGTGACAGGGGCTGTGTTTTCTTTAATACCATTGCATGGAGTAGGGGGAGTCCATCTGCTGCTGATATTGCCATGGCTTTTAGCATTACTCTTGGAATTATGCAGAAACGCGCAGTGAATTAATTCCATGGATTAAGTCTTGATTAAGATGTGTGTCACTTTGCTGTCTCAGAATTTATTAAGAGCCCTTCTTGAGGCGGCGGCAGATGGAATTTCTGCCCGATGTTTGTAGATGATAATTTCCCCTCTTCTACAGCCATTTGCATATGATTGCATCTGTCAAGCACAATTTCCTCTCTTCTAGGGCTTGACTCTGTACTGGACAAGATTTAAGGAGGAATTCAGACTCCTGCCTTGCTGTAACTGAAGGACAACGTCCTCCTGCACAGGGTCCTGTTTGCTTTGAGACTCTTTTTTGCACACCTTGCATTGCTTTCATCTGTGCAAACTGGAGTGGAGATAGGGAAAACCAGGGAGGAGTACTTTACAGCTGGTTCCATAGGTGTAAATGACAACACAAGGTACAAGGCTCAGGGGAACCCAGTCCTGGTATTGAAAATTCACACCCCATCCTGAAGCACACCAGTGCAGTGGTTAGGAGGTTAATCGAAGCCACCAGGCACAATATAGCGTGCTTGGCCTGCCTCAGAGATGCAGTAGGCACCTAGATAAAACCAATTTTAAAGTGTGGCCCATATTCAAGTTTAAACTGGGACTTGCAGCTCAGAATAAGTTTGCTTTTTGAACTGAATTTAAAACTAGGAGGATTTCAAAGAGGACATGTGTATATGTAATTGCACACCTATTGCATGTGTCCTATGTTGTGGCATCAAGGAAGGCCTTCTCAGCTCACTGGTCACGGAGAAGCAAAAGCCAAGGGAGAGGGGGATCTGTTCAACACAGTTACGAAGGACCGCAGGAAAAGTCTGTGATGAGGACAGCACGTGAGCTATATACCAATGTATTTACTCAAAAGCAAACCCATGCCACTGACACAAAAGGCTGTAGGTATTATTCTAGATTATACAGCCCTTTTGGATTTAATTAAAGGAGCTTTCTTCCACATTGGCTAGATCTCACTGCAGGCAGAGACATTAAGAAAGTCAATGCTAAACCTTCATGGCATTTCAACTTAGTTGTTTGCCTGGTCTCAGGGAGTTACTGAAATTGGCATCTCAAAAATGTCTTTAGAAAAAATCAAATTTATCATCTCCATCTGAGTCTTCATTTCACTTTCTTCTAACATAAAAGAATGGTTGCTTTAGGGACAGCTCCTCTACTACAACATGCAGCCAGGTTTGCTCAGAAGTTTCAGGTTTGTAAAACTAGCCCTGGCTCCTAGTCTGCTCCAGCACCTGTAACTCCTTCCATCGATGTACGTGATTGCTCCCAAGATAAAGGTTTCCAAATCCGCAACAAACATGCCTTTTCTTCCAGTCACTACCCGTGCACATCCTCTCCCTGGCTCCTGTGCGACGGTGCCAGCAGATGGGAAGCTGCCATCCCTGCCCCATGGCATGGTGGAGGGCAGCCGGGAGAGAGTGGCCCTGGCTCTAGGCTTTTTCTCCTTCCAAACTCACTCCCTTCCTATTTCTGCATCAGTGCCAGGTTGTGCAAGCCAGGGCCATTGGAGCAGGAGGAAGATGGCACTTCTACATCAGGAGGGCAACCTTGTTTATGCAAAAAGAGCAAGCGAGGGTCCCTGTGACCTCTCTCCTGGTTCTCAGTAACACACTGCTCCATCACCTGGGAGCAAAGATGCCTTCGCTTGTTTTTTTTGGAGGGGTGGGAAGGAAACATAAAGGCTGACTGTGAGCCAAGTAAGGCTAATTATAGTGGTGGCTTTTGTGATGTGGATGTTGCCCGCAGAGAGCTGCCTTCAGGCTGACAAGTGTGTGCTGCTCAACTCCCTGTGTTACCATCAGGGAGCAGCCTACCTGCCGAACCCGCTTTGGCAGGCTGATCTGGAGGGGAAAAGCTTTCTCGTGTGTTATTCTGATGTTACTTGGATTCCCAGGGACGTGCAGGGGTGCTTCAGCGGGGACCTGATATTTGGGATCTCTAGACAGCAGCGCACAGACCACTGGTGACCCACGGGGTGGTGGGAAGCCCAGCTGGATGGGCTCCCTCCAGCAGACCGGCGAAGCACAGCAGATCTGTGAGCTTCCCCCACTGCTTGTGCCTCTGGCCAGGGCCACTGTGGCTGCAACCTCTACTTGGCATTGCTGGTCTCCATAAAGGGTCCAGGGTTGTCCCTCATGCTGAAAGGTGCTCTGCCATCAGTTGGGGGGGGAAGTGTCTTCTTTCTTCCGTCCCCTGAGGTGAAGGTATGATGTTACACTGGATGTCTTAGGGTCAGAGCTCTCCCTGCTCCATCAATCCCAGAAGTCAAACTGCTGGGAGTAACTAGATTCCTGATGGAGTCTGGCTGATTGCCTCACTCCTCTTATGCTCGTGTTCCCTGTGTGCTAGCTTACTTTTAGAAGACATAAACATTTCGGACTCTATTTAACTTTATATTTTCAGCAAGCTGATCTGCCTCTGTACTTTTGTCTCCAGGAGGGGCTGAGCTAAGGTGGAGCAGCCCCTGCCTCTTCCTCTGTCCCACATCAAAGGGGAAGGGGCTGAGGCTGTGCCTGTCCCCTTCTGGAAGAGCATTTTATTCTCTTGATGCATGCATTTGTCTGGGGGATGGTGCCATCAGAGTGCCTGTGTGCTGGGATTTCAAGTGCTGCAGCATGCATGGCACATGAATCGCTCTCTTCACTGATGGACAGGAGCGCTGCCTGCAAGGGGTTCTTTCCCTGCAGCTAGAAAGCTAAAAGGATGGGACCCAAAGCAAGAGTTAATCTTCGTTTCCTCGAGACTACAGAAATACAACTATGGGGAGACCAGGGTCACCCGCTGCTAAACATCTCAGTGTAACTTTAAGTCTCTAATCTTAATGGAATTGCAGCAGGAACCGAGAGCAACCATTAATCACTGGAAGATAAACAGCAGCAGCCAACCGGTGACCTGGAGCACAGAGCCATTACGGGACAGGAGAGCAAGCCGCCCATCTCCAAAAACTTCAGGCTGTGCACAGCCCCAGGCTGGCTGAGCAGTGCTTTCGGGCGCACGCTCAGAAACGGATCACCAACCTCCAGCAAGGGCTGAGTCACAGGTTATAATAAACTTTATTTCTCAATTTAGTCCTTGCACTTGGGCACTAACCCCTCAGCTTCAGCGCTGGATGGTTTGTGTGCTGCTTTGAAGCCTGGAACATAGTTTGGGTTTTGGGTTTTGGTTTGTGTTTTTTTTTCCCCTCCCATCAGTAGGAATCACCAGAACTTCCTGAGGCACTTGGCATCTTATTGCTGTCAGAGCAAATCGCCTGGCTTGGCTGGCAGCATCCCACGTGTGGCGCAGGCTGCAAGAGCATCACTGGCAGTGCATGGTGCCACGCACAGGCTGGCTTCCGGAGAAGGGTGTCCGGGCTGTTTCCACTCTCTTCTCATTTTGTGTATGGCTCCAGCTCCTGATAACGCAAGGCGGAGAGAGGATGGGGAGATAAGGTGGGTGCTGTTGCTGACTTGGCTTATGATGTAGGTAAAATGACTCGACTGTTCTGGGACTCCATCCTTCATCTTAGAAATGATGTTAATAAGCTTGTCTGAGCTGGTAGAGGCAATGAATTCCTTTAAGTGCTCCCAGATCCTCAGATAAGAGGTGTTAGGGAAATGCCCAGCCTTGCTGGACACTGCCTAATGCATTCCCCAGGGGCTGGTGGCAGCCTGCAAGGTGAGAGCAAGCTGCCTGCTTCCGCCGCTTTGACAGGAGCCTGCAGCTGCACAGGGGGATGATGGTTGAAACCTCTGCTCTGGGCAGCACAGGGTTAATAAATCGCCTGTGTTCGGGAGGATTATCACAATGGAAATGTCCCAAGGATTGACAGCTCCATACCCATGTCCACAGCAAAAAAAGCCCACAATGGAATGTGTCCTGTTTGCTTATTTGATGGGCTGCACTGTGCCCCCATGCCGCCGAAGTGCCCTGATGTAACTGTGCCCCCCTACATAATGCATCATCCTCCCCCACGGGCACATCTGTGGCCCCTGGACCGGATGGGACCCCCCAGCCAAAGCATGGGAATCTGCAAAGCCAGGGCCATGTGCCTGGGCTCCGCTTAACGCAAGCTATTTGCATTAGTGCCTCTGGGCCCCGGTGCTGCCCTTAGCCTACCCTGGATAGATTTTGAAATGGCGCCCAAAATTTGGAAACAAAGACCTAATCCTAACACTGAAGGAAAGTCCTGCCAGACATTCTGCAAAGTTGGGTTTTTTCGCCTAAGCTACATGTTCACACTTCTTGCATTCTTGTAAGCCTTGCACCGTAGGTCTTGCCGTGTCCGGCTGGGTTTCCAGTACCCCTTGGATGCTCTGCGTCAGCGGGGCTTCCAGCACCTTGGCTCCATCAGCCAGAACTGGGATTTTCTTTCTGACAGACTATGTAGTTATATTTAATAAAGCCATGCTTTGTTATGGCTTATTTTGTTTGTTAGGCATCTGGAACAAAATAAATCAGCAAAGGCACAGTTTTGCCCAAATGAATTGCGATCACGCGAAGTTGCAGGCACGGTGAGGCTCCACAGCACAGGAGTGCTGGGAGTGAGAGCGCGGTCTGCAATTACGAAGGGAGAAAAGTCCTTCAGGGAAATTAATCCCTTTGCTTTGGGGAAGGGAGAAAAGAAACTGAACTCAGTAAGAAATCCTGCCTGGGAGAATCTTGCAACCAAAACAAAGGGACCCGCTAAAGCAGAGCACTGGCACTGGCGTGGCCCAGGTGTACCGACCCCACTCATCCCTGCCTGCCCCTGCCCGCTCCCTCAGCCCCGGCGGGATGGCTTCAAAGCAACCCGTCCCAGTGCTGCGGGATCTGCCTGCCTCTGCGCGGGAGAAACAGCTGCGCAGCCACAGCCTCGGAGGGACCGTGATCTTCCCCTTGCACCCTCAAGCTGAGCAGCAGCGGAGCCGGGAGCGAGACGAGGCAGTTGCGAAGCAGGATGCCGAGCAGGAGTGAGCGGCACGGGCAGCCTGCCGGCAGCTCGGGGGCCGGGCATGTGCTGCTCGCGCGGCAGCAAAGGGCAGCAGGGCCTGGCATCAGCAGATCGGTATGCGTTGCTGTATTTATTTGGGTGATTGTATGAATTTGACTAGTTATTCCGGCAGTCAAAGGAAACTGGCCCTATTCCCGGGGAGGGGGGAGGGGGTTGTGCTTGCAGCAGCATGGCGGGGTCACTTCTGTATCTCTGTGGCTGTAAAGTTGGCCCATTTTAGGGAGGCTCAGATAGCAAGATCAAGGACTGGAGCTCTTTGACTCCAGTTGCTGTCAGGAGTTTTGTATGCAGATGGAGGGCAGCGGATGACTCAGATGTTACTGAAGATGTAAATGATTCTCACAGTTAGTAAACAAACTCAAGAAAGACCCTAATCAAGCGGGTGATGCAGGGGGTTGAAGGTCAGGAAGGATCCCGCCATGCTGTCGGCACGTCACACGCTTTCGGCTGGCCGACCTCAGTGCACTGTAGAGCTGCCCACGGCTGCCATCCGTCAGCACTTCTGCTAGAAATCCTTTCTGGAGAAGTTCGACTTGATCATAAACATTTGTTCTGTGACAAAACTTGGCAAAACCAGCAGCTAGAAAGAAGCATTTTTTTGGTGGCGGGGGGGATGGTGCTGGATTGTTATTTTAAAACAACCTGGCGGAGCCCAGAGCGCTGCAGGACTGCAACGGGAAGAGTAGGGACTGCTAAGGGTGCTGTGACAGCCCCACCAGCTGCCATGGCCAACGAGCAGCTCTGTTGGTTAAGGCAACATGAGCCCAGAAGCGGCTGGCTCGCTCCAAGGGATGTGTTGTCTCACAGTGCAAACCCGCAGCGCCGGAGGCAGCCGATGTCTGCTGCGCCTGGCTGTAAGGTTTCCTGATGATTTGTCTTTTTTTTTTTTTTTTCCCCACCAAGCGACTTATATTTAATTTTTTTTTTAAAGCTGTCTGGCAGGAAAACTCTTGCAGGACACAGGCTGCTGTGAATAAAACAAGCAGATGATCTCAGTCCGCAGTATCCCTCCCCTCTTCCTTGGGATACTGCGGCTGGTAGGGCTGAGGCAGGAGGAAGGCAGCTCAAGGAGGGATGCTGGTGCTCGCTCGCCCCCCACACTGCCTTTATGGACCTTGCAACATGCCCTGAAGGTCAGCCTGTTTACCCAGACATTGTTGCAGTGGGGAGGCGATTAGCCCTCCCCACTGCAAGCACTGCAGGGTCCCATCCCGCAGCGTTTTGCAAGCGGCCTGTGCTGGCAGGATCGGGCCCCCTCAGATTGCCTGGTTTTCATGCCGCGTGCCCGCAGCGAACGGTTAAATTGCGTGTATCGGGAGGGGCAAGGAGAAGGAGCAGGGAGGGCTGGTAGCCCTCCATCCCCACAGCCTCTCACCCGCTCAGGGCTGCGGCAAACCGCCCCGCGTCCCTAAATTCGGGGGCACAACAGACATCGCAAGCAGCAAAACCAGAGGTTTGAATTTCAGGATCCTGAAATGCACTGCACTGCCTAAGGACTGGGTACAAACTTTTTCTCTTTTTAATAATTTTCCCCCCCCCCCCAAATCCTTAGTTTTTCCATCTGCTCGAGGCCGCATCCCATGTGGAGCCTTGGGAGGTAGGCACTTTGGGTGGGTAGGAAAGCGAGCTGCAGAGCACTAATTACTCATCCAGCCTGGCCCTCGGGCAATCCCATCAAAGCGGCTGGGAGAGAAAAGGGACCGGGCTGCGAGAGGGAAGCGAGTCGCCTCCAAACGCTGCCGCTTGGGTCACCCCACCTCTCTCCAGCCGCCCGGCCAGCCCGCCTGCTCCGGGGACAGGAACCGCACACCCCCAAAACGCCGCTGCCTCCCCCCGGCCCCTGGGACAGCCCCCCCAGCAGAGCCCACCTGCAGCGCTAGGGCAGCGGGAACGGCCTCCCCAGCTTCTCATTCTGGCCCAGGACTAGGGCCACATCTGAGCTCAGGCGCTGGGGTTCCTCAGCACCGATATTAAAACCCACCCAACACAAATTAAGCCGCAAAACCTCTTAAAATGAGACACAAAAGTGCATATTATTCATCACTTTGGAATTTCTCCCTGGTTAGGTATGGATCCGTACACACACTGCCCTTCATGGCTCGATCAATTTAGCTTAAAGCTTTAGATTTTTAATTTTTTTTAACCATCCTGGTACCTCCAGTCCTATTGAAAGTCCTATTTATTTTATTTTGGAGGAAAACTTACATTAATTTACTTTAAAACATAATCTTGCAATAAACGCATACCAAAAAAAAACCCAAAAAAACAAAAACCCCCAAACAAACAAACAACCAAACCCCAACTTGTAGAACTGGAAATTGGGATATTACGGCACCAAAAATAAAGCTGATGGAACAAAAAGGGAATTTCATGTGGTTTTCATTGTCAAGTCTAAGCTCAGAAACAAACAGGAAATAAAAATGGCTAAAACAAAAGAGATTTCTTTTAAAGTGTGTTCAAATCTAAGTGGGGAGCTGTTTTGTTTGGGAGGGATTCTCTGTTTATTTGTTTTTCAGAAAGAGGAGTAAATAAAAATGTCCACACACAGACAGGTCAACTTGATTTACAGTTAAGTCCTCACGCTTCTCACTGGTCATTTATAATTAGCTTTTTAAAGCAAATTAGACTTGCATGAATGGCAGCATTGGAAGGGGGAAGAAGAGGCGATGGGGTGGGTGCTTCTGCTTGAAATGAGGTTATGGGGAAGGAGGAATGAAGAGGGAGAAGAGGCAAAAGTAACTGCAAACTCCCCAGTCGTTAATTTTATTTCATCTTTGTACTTTTCCAGTTTTTGCAGGCAGCTCTGCAGGCACGGAGCCTTCCAGCCCATGCCATCCCACTGAAGCTCCCCAAGTAGCAAATAAATGCGTTTATTTAATAAGAGTAGTTTGCAGGATCAGGGCTACGTGAAATAAAGCGGCATCCATACTCTATCCTATAGACAGGAGCGCTTCTTAGGCTCTCAGGTTTAGGACTGTGGAACTTGTTTGATAGGGGTTTACAACCAGGTGTCTCATTCTCAGTAGCTCTGATGGTGATTTTGAGGGGTTAATTTAAGGCAGATAGGACCCAGCTCCCCACATCAGCCGAGATCCCCAGCAGCTACAGCCCCGTTAATGCATGTCTGAACACTCTGAACAGTTTAAAATTCAGATGGACAAAATTAATAGCAGCTTCTGTAAATCGAGCTCTGGTTTCCCTCCTTTTTGCACTAGTTTAACAGGGTGTAAGTGTTTATTTTCTGGTGGAGCTGCGGTTTGGGAGATAGCAAAGAGCATCGGATTGAGGGTCAAGGGACAGATGTTGTATTTCTGGCTCAGATCAGATAATTCTGCCAGAGCTCAGGGATATTTTCCTTCGTGCTAAAGCGTCCAGAGATCCGCCTAGGGAAAAGCTAGGTAGCTCCCAAGGAGAGACATCATACAGTGCAGCTCTTCAGAAATGAGGGCTCTGAGCTTGAACTTGTACCCTGCAAATCAGCAGGAAATTTCCTGTTCGGCGTGTGGAGGGTTGGCCATCTTCCCAAATCTGACTGGCAATACTCCGACAGCGGTGAGGAGAGAAGAAGGGGACATCCCTCGCTCACTCCCCATCTTTTTTTAAAGCTTAATAGTAACAGAAACATTTCTCAGCTTCTGCCCAGCTAGATATCTTAGTTCCTTCCAGAAAACAACTTTTCATATTTAATTGTTGCTGAAAACCAGCAGATCCATCACTAACCGTCCCGCAGGAGTTTATGGCTCTGGCCAGCCTGCCATACCTGTCCTCCTCCGGGGTCAGAGGGAGGCAAAGATTTCGAGCAAATCCTTTCCTGCAGAAGCGACCCCCTCGGCGCCGAGTCCAGCCCCGGTCCCTGATGCTGCCAAGCCTCCAGGAACAGCCTGTGGACTGCCTTAAATGCCCCAAGGAAGCCCAGAGCTAATAACCAGCTTCATTCAATTCCCAGTCACATTATTATCCAATCTGCCAGAGGCATTAATATTCAGAGGTGAGGTGGGAGGAGGGCAGGGGTGCTGGCGAGGGGGAGCGGCACACAAAGGGGAGGAAGGGAAGTGCGGTGAGCTGGCCTCAGAAATCCTCTTTTTCCAGCCGTCTGAAATCCCAGACCATTTCAGCCGGGTGTTGACAAGACAGGGTTTTTCCTACAGCCTCAGCACTAACTTCGATGCCAGGTGGTGGAGGCTGTCCCCCTGCCAACAGCAAATGCCCAGGTTTGGCAGACACAGATGCCCCCGGCTCTGGTAGCCTACGGCAAGAAGGGGAGCCTTGCCCCCTCTGCCATCAGGCCCTAAGCAAATAGCAATCTCCCATTTTCAAACAGCCAGATAATCACTGAGCCTGCTCAGAGATGCCACGGCCTCCTGTTTCTGACCCCCCCCCCTCCCTCCGCAGCCCCACAGTCTCATCCCGCTGCCTTCCCAACACAGGGTGCACACCATGAAACCACCAGTTCTCCCCATCGGGGACTTCACTCCCAGCCCAGGTACCTCCCCTGTCCCCAGAGCCAGGGCACATGTGCCAGGTCACGAGACAGACCTCATGGCCCCAGCTCATCTCATCTTCGTTTTGGAGCAGTCTCCTAGATCGGGTTTCTGGTTTTTTCTTTTTGGCAGTCTCCAAAGTCAGCCTCACCTCTCAGTCTCAAGGTTTTGGGTAGCATCTGACAGAGAGAGAAGATGCCACTCTCTTTTGCCAATTTTCTGTAGGGTACATTAACCAGTATTTTTGGAATCTAGTCACAATTTGCAGATCTATTAATTGCCTGAATTAAGCCCTTATAGAAATGTAACAGATATTAAGCAAGGCTTGCAACGGTTGCTCTGCCAGAGTTTTTAAACCAGTGCCTTGGACAGGAGACAACTTGGGAATATAGGTGGGCTTCCATGCAGGGAGCCTGGGCTGAAGATCACACAAACCCTGTAACACCAGTAACGGCAGGAAAAACGCTGCCCTCGCCCAGACCCCCCTCCAGGCCGTCGGGGAAAGACACCTCCCTATGAGGGCTCCCTGTAAGGAGGACCGGCCATGGTGCGACCGTTTGCTATTGAAAAAAAATCAAACCCTGCTCCGCTTCTACAGACATTTGCAGAGATTGAAAGCAGCTACCATGCTCTACTGGTCCCTCAGGAGCCAGCAGGTAGTTCTTTGTCCCTCACAGCAAGGCACCATGGAAGCCTGCACAAACACCCATCCCTCCGGCTCACCGACAGGCCGAGGGACTGGGAGGGAGTGTGGGGAGCCAGGGACACCCTGATTCCATTGCCAAAAAGGTGGTCCTTTCCTTGCCTTTGGAAAGTGGGAAAAGAACAGGGATGACACTCCTGAAAGACGCTTTCCTGAGGTGTTGCTTTTAGCATCTCCCAAAATTGCAGAGGGGAGAGCCATTTCATCCTTAGCATCCTCCAGGCCATGGGCCAGGCATGGAGGACCCACAAGCGTGTCAAACGCTAAATTCCCCCCTTTGCCTTCAGCTCTAGTCTCCACTTACAAAGTGCATGGATCATGGGCCTCCCTCTTAGGCAAAGGAATGGGGAGGCAGCTGAGGGACTGGTTTCGATTCCCGCACCGCCAGCTGGAAGCATCAGCCGGGCGCGGTGGTTGGGGGGGCTCACAGCCGGGCTCTGCCGGGCCCCCCCCGGTCCTGCAGCAGCGTGCTCCTCGGCGGCTGCCCGTGGGGAGCCCAGCCCTGCATCTCCTAACCCACCGGGCCCGGCGGGAAAGGCGTGCGGAGCCCCGGTAGCTCCGGCCGGCCGGGAGGCTGCTACTCCGGGCTGCCCAGCCCTGGCGGGCAGCGGGGGCTGCACCGACCCTCGCCACCGCCGCTGCAGGGCCCTGGCGCTGCTGGGGAAGGGGGGAGAGCCGGCCACCTCCCCCAGCCTGTCCCCTCAGCTGTCCCGCCGCGGGGGCACCAGGAGAGGGGCCGACAGGTGTGCCCCGCTCGGCGGCACCGGGCCCACCGCCCCCGGGGCCGTTCCAGCAGCTGCGGCGGAGCGGGGGCGTCGGCCCCCTTCGGCCGCCCTCCCCCGCCAGAGCCGCGGCGAAGCCGTCCCTCTCCGCCGCTCCGAGAGGGAGGACCGGGGGAAGGAGAAGGGGGTGCTGCGCTGGCGGGCTTAGCCCTTCCCCCGGGGCCGCACTCGTTGAGCGGGGAATGGCCGGGGGAGCGGCCGGTACCGAGCTCCGTCGGGCACCCGCTGCACTCGGCCGGGTTTCCCGGGAACCCGGCGGGACGGAGGGGCGCCGGTTTGCACCGAGCCCCCGGCACCGGGGAGGCGACGGAGCCGTTGCCGGCGCCCGAAGGTCCGTCCGCCGGCTCTGTCCGCAGCCTGCCGGCGCCGGGCGGCCGCGCTCCGCCGGGGCGGCTCGGAGCTCCCGGCGGAGCCGCCGCGGGGGTCGGCGCTCCCCCCTGCTCCTTTCCCCAGCAGCCCGGACCGGATCTGTTATTCCCGGTCGGGCCCCCGGGAGCCCCGTCCGGCGGGGCGCAGCAGCCAGCGGCGTCCCGGGGCAGGTTCGCCCCGTCCGCGGGGGCCGGCTCGCCCTCTCTCCGGCGCTGCAGGGAGGTCGGCTCTGCTGTAAACAGGAGCCAGCCCGTTACATAAATATAATTTATCCAACTGTCCAAAAGCCGTCGGGCTGCCTTCCTTTTCCCCGGCGACGCCTCCCCGCCTCTGCTCCCCGCGCCCTTCTCCCCTGGACCCTGCAGACAGCTAAGCCGCAGCCCGCAGCGCCGTTATTTACAGCGAGCCCCGGCTAATTTAAACAGCCCCTGCCCCGCTCGCCCGAGTGGAAAATGACTAAGTTTAGCAACGGCGAGAGGCTCCGGTAGCGTTTCCCGGGAGGGGCCCGCGGCGGCCCCGAGCG